>JAULUE010000033.1:0-48795 GCA_036324585.1 Champsocephalus esox
CTTTGTTCATCACTTTGAAAAAAAGGTTGATGATATCCGCTCTTCTTTTTCTGACTCACCTCTACTCACCGCCGGATCACCTGAGCCTCCTTCCACCGGCACACTAACCTCCTTTTCCCCTCTCTCTCCAAGTGAGGTTCTTACCCTCATTACCTCTGCCCGCCCTACCACCTGTCCTCTGGACCCTATCCCTTCAAACTTCCTTCAGACTATCGCTCCTGATATTCTACCGTTTCTCACCCATTTCATCAACACTTCTCTAACTTCTGGTCACTTTCCAAACAGTCTCAAGGAGGCAAGAGTAAACCCTCTCCTAAAGAAACCCACTCTCAACCCGTCTGAGGTTATAAACTACAGGCCTGTCTCTCTCCTCCCGTTCCTGTCTAAAACACTTGAACGCGCTGTCTTTAAACAACTCTCCTGTTATCTCCATCAGAACAACCTTCTGGATCCGCACCAGTCTGTTTCAAGGCAGGTCACTCCACAGAAACGGCCCCCCTTGCTGTCACTGAGGAACTGCACACTGCTAAAGCAGCCTCCCTCTCCTCTGTCCTCGTCCTGTTGGACCTGTCTGCTGCATTCGACACGGTGAACCATCAGATCCTCCTTCGCACTCTCCAAGAACTTGGAGTTTCAGGCTCTGCACTTTCCCTCCTCACCTCATACCTCAAAGACCGCACCTACAGGGTTACTTGGAAAGGGTCCGAGTCCGACCCTTGTCAATTAACTACAGGGGTCCCTCAGGGCTCTGTTCTTGGTCCCCTCCTCTTCTCCCTGTACAAAACTCGCTCGGATCTGTCATTAGCCTGCATGGTTTTTCATACCACTGCTACGCTGACGACACCCAATTAATCCTGTCCTTCCCCTGCTCAGAGACACAGGTCGTCGCACGCATCTCTGCTTGTTTAGCTGACATCTCTCAGTGGATGTCTGCTCATCATCTCAAGCTCAACCTTGACAAAACTGAAGTGCTTTTCCTTCCGGGAAAAGATTGTCCCTCTCTTGACCTGACTATCAACATCGGCCCCTCTGTTGTTTCCCCGACTCAGACTGCAAGGACTCTGGGTGTGACCCTAGATAACAACCTGTCCTTCACTGCAAACATCGCTGCTACAACCCGCTGCTGCAGATACACGCTTTACAGCGTCAGGAGGATGCGTCCCCAGCTGACCCAGAAATCAACGCAGGTTCTGGTCCAGGCTCTCGTCACCTCACGTCTAGACTACTGCAACTCCCTCCTGGCTGGTCTACCTGCATGCGCCATCCGACCTCTGCAGCTCATCCAGAATGCAGCGGCTCATCTGGTCTTCAACCTTCCTGAATGTTCCACACCACGCCGCTCCTCCGCTCCCTCCACTGGCTTCCGTTAACAGACTGAAAACTCATCTCTTTCGACTCCACTTCGAGCGATTGAATGACTAACAAAGAACTGCTAACAGAGCACTTATACACTAATAAAGGACTGGCTTATCTAAAGCCAGTTGAGTAGCACTTGAAACGATTGGCTCTTTGAAACCTGATGTTCTTATATGATTCTGTTTTCTTCAAGGTTGTGTCTTCCTGGTCGAATGTACTTATTGTAAGTCGCTTTGGATAAAAGCGTCAGCTAAATGTAATGTAATGTAATGTAATGGGGAGAAAGAAAACTGAAATCTGTGTTGTTTCATCATTTGTTCCTTCTAATATTGTATTCTTTTCTAAACCACACAGTTATTTACTCAACAAAAACACATAATTATCCTGGTAGGCCGAGTTGGGAGTGAGAATGTGTTGGTTTATAAGGTCAATATAGCTAAAACGCCTGGCAGGCTAATCTTAATGTTAGCTAATAGCAAAGGTAGCTCACGTTAACTAAAACCACCATGCCATTCATGTTATAAGAGCTTTTCTGCTTTTCAGACATACACACACACACACACACACACACACACACACACACACACACACACACACACACACACACACACACACACACACACACACACACTCAATGAATGAACGACTGAGACTCATGTTTCTTTTTCCCACTCACTTTATTCATTGTTTTTGGTTCCATTAGTAATAAAATCACAATAAAAAGGTCCAACAGCGTGCTCTGAGGAGTTACATCTGATCTGATCCTCTTCCTGGGTAGTAATCCACATTTCAGTTCTCATTCACTTCCTGTTTCCCTTCTTTAACACTCAGGTAGCTTTCAGGCTGTGCACATTTAAAAACAGACAGTATATTAAAGAAGAAATTATATATATATATATATATATATATATACCAGTGCACATAGTAAAATCACCCCACTAAACCCTTCATTAGACACCTCTGTAATATATGTTTGTCTCATAGTAATAACACCCTAGTAAAGGTACAACAACCTCTCCATTGGGCATGACTTCAGTCTGATAATAGTTCACTTATTTAAAACTCACAACGTCTCAAGTTAAGAAGTTTTGTGCTTCTTCGTGTTTTCATTTTTGATCTGCGCTTCATTTTATTCTTGGAAAAACAAATATATGAAATGAGCGTAGAGTTTCAGACCATGTTGCTGTGGATTGGGATCATTGAATAATACATCGATGTTTGGCTATACCGTCAACTGATGTGAGCAGTACTCGAATATGTCCTGAGGTTGCCAGCAGTGATAATAATAGAATATATATATATATATATATATATATAATATATTAAAGAAGAAATTATATATATATATACCAGTGCACATAGTAAAAATAAACCCTTTTGATTATTACCCCCACATCATAAAGAAGTTAAAGCTCAGAATAACTGGAGTCCTCAGGGATAATCTCAGATAATGTGCCGGCTCAGTTTCACAGCAACAAGACCTTCATTTCCACCGTCAGGAATCAGCTGAGAACACAGAGAAACTGCTGAGTCATGGTTTATACACTGCTGCTTTTGAGTTGATCAAGGAACTCTTTAAACATTGTGTTAATCAAGGAACTCTTTAAACATTGTGTTAATCAAGGAACTCGTTAAATATTGTGTTAATCAAGGAACTCTTTAAACATTGTGTTAATCAAGGAACTCTTTAAACATTGTGTTAATCAAGGAACTCTTTAAACATTGTGTTAATCAAGGAACTCTTTAAACATTGTGTTAATCAAGGAACTCTTTAAACATTGTGTTAATCAAGGAACTCGTTAAACATTGTGTTAATCAAGGAACTCTTTTAACATTGTGTTAATCAAGGAACTCGTTAAACATTGTGTTAATCAAGGAACTCTTTAAACATTGTTTTAAACCAGGGGTGGGCAAACGTTTTGGCTCGGGGGCCACAATGAGCGAACCTGGGAAAGTAGGTTTATTGCTTATGGATGATCAGAAATCATTCAAAGGGACACAGACACATTGGATTAACCTATGGATTAACCTTCAGCAGGGTTTTAACATTTTAATGCCATTGAAATCAACTTGTGTTCAGACAACGACAAAGGTAAGCAATATTGCCGTTTTAGCTACCTAGCGCCAAGTGTGGTGATGTCTGTTTTTGTTTATAAAGTCGCAAGTTCTTATCCTAGAGTGATGATGAAGGTACCGATTCTGTGTCATCTCACGATGCTAATATATATGTTGAATGTGCAGCTACGATAAGTAATAAGGTTGTTATGAGTGAGTTTCTGTGCAACTGCCGTTACAATTTTTTCGCTCGTAGCTAATTCAGAGGCTGAGCGTTAGCTTTGTGGGTTTTTTTGCAAAAAATAAATAAAATGATCAGTTAGCTGAGTTTCTTTCCGTTACATGGATATAAAACATTCATAGTTTATTAAATATTAAGTTGCCCTCAGACGCTGCTTGCTGAAGATGATGCGTTTTTCGGGGGATGGGGTTTAACAGGTTGGTTAAGGAAGTCATGGTTTATATACTGCTGCTTTTGTGTTAATCAAGGAACTCTTTAAACATTGTGTGAATCAAGGAACTCTTTAAACATTGTGTTCATCAAGGAACTCTTTAAACATTGTGTGAATCAAGGAACTCTTTAAACATTGTGTGAATCAAGGAACTCTTTAAACATTGTGTTAATTAAGGAACTCTTTAAACATTGTGTTAATCAAGGAACTCGTTAAACATTGTGTTAATTAAGGAACTCGTTAAACATTGTGTTAATCAAGGAACTCGTTAAACATTATGTTAATTAAGGAACTCGTCAAACATTGTGTTAATCAAGGAACTCTTTAAACATTGTGTTAATCAAGGAACTCTTTAAACATTGTGTGAATCAAGGAACTCGTTAAACATTGTGTTAATTAAGGAACTCGTCAAACATTGTGTTAATCAAGGAACTCTTTAAACATTGTGTTAATCAAGGAACTCTTTAAACATTGTGTGAATCAAGGAACTCGTTAAACATTGTGTGAATTAAGGAACTCGTTAAACATTGTATTAATAAGGAACTCGTTAAACATTGTGTTAATCAAGGAACTCGTTAAACATTGTGTGAATCAAGGAACTCGTTAAACATTGTGTTAATCAAGGAACTCTTTAAACATTGTGTGAATCAAGGAACTCTTTAAACATTGTGTTCATCAAGGAACTCTTTAAACATTGTGTTAATTAAAACTCTTTAAACATTGTGTTAATTAAGGAACTCGTTAAACATTGTGTTAATCAAGGAACTCGTTAAGCGTTGTGTTAATTAAGGAACTCGTTAAGCGTTGTGTTAATTAAGGAACTCGTTAAACATTGTGTTAATTAAGGAACTCTTTAAACATTGTGTGAATCAAGGAACTCGTTTAAACATTGTATTAATTAAGGAACTCGTTAAACATTGTATTAATTAAGGAACTCGTTAAGCGTTGTGTTAATTAAGGAACTCGTTAAACATTGTGTTAATTAAGGAACTCGTTAAGCGTTGTGTTAATTAAGGAACTCGTTAAACATTGTATTAATTAAGGAACTCGTTAAGCGTTGTGTTAATTAAGGAACTCGTTAAACATTGTATTAATTAAGGAACTCGTTAAACATTGTGTTAATTAAGGAACTCGTTAAGCGTTGTGTTAATTAAGGAACTCGTCAGGAAGAACAAATGAAGGTGCTGCCTACCATGCAAAGCTCTTCAGTTTCTCCATCCCATCGTGATGAGGGCCGCGTTCCCATCAGCGTATTTAGCAGATCTGCGCCTCCTGCGAGCTGCCCCCCCACAGCTCTGTACGCAGACAGGAAGTTAGTTTCACAGACAGGAAGTGAGCTTCACAGACAGGAAGTTAGTTTCACAGACAGGAAGTTAGCTCCGCAGACAGGAAGTTAGCTTCACAGACAGGAAGTGAGCTTCACGGGCAGGAAGTTAGCTTCACAGACAGGAAGTGAGCTTTACAGACAGGAAGTTCGCTTCACAGACAGGAAGTTAGCTTCACAGACAGGAAGTTAACTTCACAAACAGGAAGTTAGCTTCACAGACAGGAAGTAAGCTTCACAGACCGGAAGTTAGTTTAACTTCACACAGGTGTATTAGTACTCTGTGTATTAGTACTCTGTGTCTTAGTACTCTGTGTCTTAGTACTCTGTGTATTAGTAGTCTGTGTGTCAGTGCTCTGTGTATTAGCACTAGCACTATTAGTATTAGCACTCTGTGTACTCTATGTATTAGAACTCTGTGTATTAGAACTCTGTGTACTCTGTGTATTAGCACTCTGTGTATTAGCACTCTGTGTACTATGTGTATTAGTACTCTGTGTGTTAGTACTCTGTGTATTAGAACTCTGTGTACTCTGTGTATTAGCACTCTGTGTATTAGCACTCTGTGTACTCTGTGTATTAGCACTCTGTGTATTAGCACTCTGTGTACTATGTGTATTAGTACTCTGTGTACTCTGTGTATTAGCACTATGTGTATTAGCACTCTATGTATTAGTACTATGTGTATTAGTACTCTGTGTATTAGTACTATATGTACTCTGTGTATTAGTACGTGTATTAGTACTCTGTAATAGCACTCTGTGTACTTTGTGTATTAGTAGTCTGTGTACTCTGTGTATTAGTACTATGTGTACTCTGTTTTTTAGTACTCTGTGTATTAGCACTCTGTGAACTATGTGTATTAGTACTCTGTGTATTAGCACTATGTGGATTAATACTATGTGTACTCCGTGTATTAGCACTCTGTGTACTCTGTGTATTAGTACTCGGTGTACTCCGTGTATTAGCACTCTGTGTACTCTGTGTATTAGTACTCAGTGTACTCTGTGTATTAGTACTCTGTGTTTTAGTACTCTGTGTATTAGCACTCTGTGTATTAGTACTCTGTGTACTCTGTGTACTCTGTGTATTAGTAGTCGGTGTATTGTCACTATGTGTACTCTGTGTATTAGTACTCTGTGTATTAGCACTCTGTGTATTAGTACTTGGTGTATTAGCACTCTGTGTATTAGTATTCTGTGTATTAGCACTCTGTGTACTATGTGTATTAGTACTCTGTGTATTAGTACTCGGTGTATTAGCACTCTGTGTACTCGGTGTATTAGCACTCTGTGTACTCTGTGTATTAGTACTCTGTGTATTAGTACTCTGTGTATTAGCACTCTGTGTATTCGGTGTATTAGTACTCTGTGTATTAGTCCTCGGTGTATTAGCACTCTGTGTATTAGTACTCGGTGTATTAGCACTCTGTGTACTCTGTGTATTAGTACTCGGTGTGTACCGGAGTGCAGCTCTGGCCCTGTGTGGGGCACAGCTCCAGTTTGCAGTGCAGGTAGACTCCACTGCTGGCTCCAGAGAACTCGAACATGTTGAAGGAGAACACGCTGGACGTTCCCTGTCCGTTCCCCTGCATCTGCACCGTGTCCTCAGCAGGACATCTGCGGAGACAGGAGTACACACGCTGACGTCTCAGAGTTCATTCTGTTCTGACAGTCAGAGTTCATTCTGTTCTGACAGTCAGAGTTTATTCTGTTCCATCAGTCAGAGTTTATTCTGTTCTAACATTTCCTCACCCGTCGATGATGAGGTCGTATCGCAGATTACTGTCAGGTGATGCCTGATTGGTTGCCCAGCAGGAGTCTGTCACCATGGCGACCATGTTGGCGTCCAGCCCCACCGCCTCCAGCTGCAGCCAGACCGTCTCGTTCAGCAGGATCTCCGTGTTCGTGCCGACCGGCTGCAGGAGGCCGGCGTCGATGAAGGAGCTCATCGTCAGAGTGTAGTTCCACTCTCCAGATACAAGCTGCTGCACCACAGAGCTGCACTCTCACACACACACACACACACACACACACACACACACACACACACACACAGTTTAGCGGTGTGACGCTTGGAGCTGTGGTACATTAAGGACCAGGTCACGCTCACCCGTCTTTGATCCTGAAGGACTCGCTCCTGACCTCTGGCTGTGTGTACATGCAGGAGAAGTCGATCTGGAACTGGTCGCTGCGGGTGATGACTCCGCCTGACGAGCCGTTGGAGGACATGATGGAGTTCTCGTAGAAGATCTGGCTGCTGTTTGTCTGCAATGTGACAGAAAACGAGTTCATTTAACCCGTTAAGCCCGAGAGACCCCGGTACCGGGGCCCTCCCGCAACATCTTGCAGGAAACAGTGTCTGAGGGCATGTTCCTTTGATAAACTATGAATGTTTTGTATCCATGTAACGGGACTCATCGAACTGATCTTTTCTTTTCTTTAAGTCCCACGATGCTAACGCTGAGCCTCTGAATCAGCAACGAGCGAAACATGCTAACAGATTTACTGCACCGAAACTCACTCACAAAACCTTATTATTTATCCATTGTGCACATCCAACCCATCGATCTGATCGTGAGATGACACAGAATCGATGGGTACAGACATTATCACTAAATGATACGAACTTGCGAGTTTATAAACAAAAACAGACATCAAAGCCTGTGGCGCTAGGTAGCTAGAAACGCTAACATGGCTTACCTGTGTCGTAGTCTGGTCAAAAACAGTCAGCAAGAGATGTCAATGACCAGAGTCGACAAAGGGGGGCCAGAGATATGGAACATCCACCCGAAAGACCCCAGAAGGGTTTTTCTTTGCTAAACCTCTCTGAAAAGGTCACATCTCACTTGTTCGGCATCAATCTTGATACAGGGTACTTATTATATGTTGTACTTTGGATCCCTAAAGCTTTTAGTCTACCAACCAGTCGACTGATCAGATCACAGCAGGCTCCGCCCCGCTAGTTTGCAGACCATCAAAACACCGGTGAAAAATGAGCGAGGCACAGGAGGGCAATACCGGCGAGAATGAAGATTTACTTCCAAAAAGAAAAGCAACATCTGCCATCTGGAACTATTTTGGATGCAAAAGAGGTTCTTCTCTTCTTCATTCACAGACGAACCCCCTTATTTGAGGGTAAGCAACGTGCGTTATCATGACTTCAGGTATGATGAGTCAACCAGTTAAGATCCAGACGTCCGTGACTAAAATCCTTCATCCGGTTAAATATAGTTTAAAAAACAGCAATATATATCGCACGGGAACAAATATCGAAATGTCAGTTTTGTTTAATATCGTGCAGCCCTAATCCAAGGGCTAATTGTTTCACTATAAGTACAACAATTATTTTTGGACGGACACTATAATTTACAGTTCTTTACTATGTTCAATCTATATTGATTCTGACTTTTCTACATCCAACTCACAGGTTCATCCTTACTTTGAGAACAAAGATTATGAATTGAACCCTTTTAGAAGATATGGTCATTTGTTCTGGGGATGTCCTTTTCGAGCCTGAGACCTGAACAACAGGCTCAGGGCTCAACTGGCTAACGGCCGTGGCCACATTGTTCCAGTGCTCACTGCTGACGGAGAACGGTCAGTGTTGGAGTTCACAGTCCAAACCATCCAGGTCATTTAATTAAAGTGAAACAGGGTGACTGAAGCCTGTTCCTTCCCTTCCATCGATCATTAAGCTCTTCTGAGGGCTGCAGGTGTCAATAACCAACTGAACAGGACTCGGTTAAAGCAGCTTTACATGCTTCTCCTTTGCCCAAAGACGCTCTGAAAATAACCCGCCTTGAGTCTAGAGGAAGTGATAACTACGCACCATGACCTCCATCCCGCAGGGGGCGCTGCTGTTGAAGCTGAAGGTCACCAGGTGGCTCTGGGGGTCCATGTGGCCCTTGCAGCTGGGGTCTTTGAGGTGTAAGGTGGAGAAGTCGATGCCTTTGTCGTCCAGCAGACATCCAGCCAGAACCACAGAGGCCGAGTCCTGCCTGCAGACCGTGGGATCGCCTGCAACACACCGACACTTCAACCACACGCCGACACTTCAACCACACACCGACACTTCAACCACACACCGACACTTCAACCACACACCGACACTTCAACCACACGCCGACACTTCAACCACACGCCGACACTTCAACCACACACCGACACTTCACCCACACGCCCACACTTCAACCACACACCGACACTTCAACCACACACCGACACTTCACCCACGCCCACACTTCAACCACACACCGACACTTTAACCACACGCCCACACTTTACCACACGCCCACACTTCAACCACAGCCGACACTTCAACCACACACCGATACTTCAACCACACACCGACACTTCACCCACACACCGACACTTTAACCACACACCGACACTTCAACCACACACCGACTCTTCAACGTGGACTATAACGGGCAGTGGAGTTACTGACAGAATGTATTTGACACTATAATGAAAGCTGTTTCTAATTCCACACTAAACAATATCTTTTTTCTGGCAGAGCTCAGCATCAGCTGTTAGCAGCAGGCTGTTGGTAAATAACCACATCCCTAATTCAGAGCAGTGCGAGCAGAGGGAACGGTGTGATATGCTCCGTACCAAAAGACTTGGTGGCGTTGTACTTGGAGGCGAACAGAGCCCGGCAGAAGCAGCGGGTCGAACCAACCTCCTCTCCACAGAACTCATGATCACTGCAGGGCTGCTGACAGAGAGGGGGGGGGGCTGCACACACACACACACACACACACACACACACACACACACACACACACCACACACACACACACACACACACACACACAACTTAATTCATGTATCTGCTTCTTCACATTTGTTTCCCATGTATTAGCGAGCCTTGGCTTCTGGTTGCTTTTACGATACATTTGATCAAATATGTCTGCTTGACTGCACGAGTTCCAGTGCAGTCTCCACGAATGGAAAAAGAGAATCTTACAGCAGCCAGAAGTCGACCTCCAGTCCTCCACGGTCACGTTGGCTTCCAGGCTGCAGGCCTTGGCGTAAGCCTCCAAAAAGTGGCAGTCGACCCCATCCACTGACGGGTAGCTGCACAGAGTGTGTGTGCAGGCGCTGATGTACGGCTCTGGGTCGGTGTGCTCGTGACAGGCGGAGAAGGGAGGCTGCCTCATGAGATTACAGCTGTTCAGAGGGAAGAGTTTTCCGTGTTACATTGGTCGATCTTGCAGAAACAACGCTGCTTATATGACATGACAAGACGAGGGTCTTCATGGCTCAGCGCTTACTGGTCGGTGGAGCGAGTGCAGTTGATGGTGCTGTCGACTGAGTCCTGGGATTGAATCTCACAGCTAGAGGGAGACAAAGATCACATCACATCTGAACCCTCATCATGACAAAGAGGTAATATCAGTCGGACTGAGCGGTACCCAGGGAGGCTGAACGAGGACTTCTCGGCAGTCGGGGTGGTGGTCCAGCTGGAGTTGGAGGGGCTGCCACACAAACCCTCTACAGCTTCAGGGGGTCCTGGTGGAAGTGAGGGTAGAATTAAAGCTATGCTTCAGAAATAAATATGTAATATTCAGTCCAGATTGGAAGTTCTGTTCTGTACCTGCCACATGTGCGCTGTTGCCATCGAAGAAGAGAGTCATGTGGAGGACGGGAGCTTAGCAGTGACTCCAGTCTGGTCCTTGGAGAGCTCCACGCCGTGCAGCAGCTGAGCTGTGCTGTTGAGCACCAGGGCTTCTCCATCAACCTACACACACACACACACACACACACACACACACACACACACACACACACACACACACACACACACACACACACACACAAACACACACACACACACACACACACACACATCAACACAAGGAGCACACACACACACACACACACACACACATATCACACAGAGGGTTTGTGATACACCACCACAAAGTAACTCCTAGCAGGAAATGATCAGCGTTGCCTAGCACCCATAACCACAACGTGCGGACGTACCCGAACTCCTCCTCCTCGCTCCAGATACATGGTCACGCCTGGCAGCGACAGGATCAGGTGGTCCAGAAGAGGAACATCTGTACGCCGGCGCTCCCTGAAGGCGGCCGTGAGGTTGAAGCTGCCGCCTTCAGGCTGCATCAGACTGTAGGCACAGCGATCCTGCACAGAGTGCACTGCTCCGTGGAAACCAATCACCGTGGAGCCCGTCACCGTGCACACCACCGGAGGAATAGCGCACCTGATGGACATTCAATCCAACATTCAACTCAAAGGTTGCATTGGCATATGCACGGAGCTGCAGTGTAGAGAGGGCAATGACATGCTTCTGACCTGAGCTCCTGCCACGATGCAACATATATAATAAAATACAAACATAAAAACTAGTGCAAAAAGTCTAAATACGTGTGAATAGAATATGATATGTAAAAGAAGACATGGAGAGGGACTCGCAGTCTGGGTCTTTTTAAGACAGACATACTTTACACTCATCCTAAACTCAAAGGAGATGAACCCTTCTCAAAGTTCACAATATGACGCATACAGGTCAGGAGAGTTACATTCAGCCTGTGAAACACGTACACATATAATAATATCTCTCTCCTAAATACGTGTGGAATACTGAACATCTTGAAGTATTTTATACAACAGGCCATACAGTGATATTGTGTTGCATTATGGGTAATGCTCAACTCTACTTGGGACAACCCGGATATCTGCGGTCTGATTTACGGACGCAGCACTACAACACTGATGGAGCTGGCCTCGGGGGATTGCAACATGTGTAAAGCACGGAGGAGAGGTCAAAGGATCACGTTATAGGAACACTGCACACACACCGAGACGCCGTGCGTCCATCGGGATCTCTTTTCATAAAGTGTCCCTCACGAGGCCCACCATGGCAAAGAAGGGCAATGGGAGATAAGTGGAGAAGGTTTTTAGGACTGAACCGTTCCCCAGCTGATCAGAAACAGTAATGGACGGACCTGAAACCCCTTTCCACGGAAAGGAGAGCGTGTTCGTTGGGACGGTTGGTTCTCCGTGTTGGACCAGCTACCTGTTCATTCGACAGCACGGTTTACGTCCCTGCGTTTTCCAGCAAAGCCAGCTCAGGCAAAAACGGCAGCAATGGCGGGCTGCATTGGAGCTGTGCTCTCGTTGCCCATCTTCAGATCCAGGTTGAACTGTTCCCACTAGGATTCAGAGGCCTTCACCGTTGCTTTAGAGACAGTCAGTGATTCACTGCTGACTGTCTCCAAAGCAACGGATGCAGATCTCCCCAGCGATTCACATTCTGTTCGGTTTTAATGTGCAATGTTTGGCGTTACCTGCACACGTTTCCCTGTATCATATGGATGATGTTAGCATAGCCCGTCCGATGAAGCAACAACCAGATTGGAGCCATCAAACTAAATGAAACGTATTTAAAATATAACACATGATGAACATTCGATGGTTACGGCGTTTTAATCTCCATGAATGCACATGTTGCTATCATTGTGTCATTTGGCCTTTCTACCGGAGTTCTTTCAATAGGATTCACTTGTGATCTGATATGACAACTTGTGTAGCCTACGGTATGAAGTGATCACGCCTGAAAGCTGGTTTAAAAACAACAGGAGAACGGGTCGTGCTGCTCCTCAAAGCGGGCCATGAGAGCGAGCGTATCTCTACGTTTGCCCGGGGAAAGTGGCGGGACATGAACCAAAGTGTGAGTCTCGTTTGGGTCACTTTGCTCGGCTCGAGTGATCTGACCCAGCCTCCACACAGACCTGGTTCTTGGTTCCAGTCCAGCAGTGCTCTGGTTCCTAACACGAACCAGTTCTGCTCATGGAAACCATGAGAGGACTGGAGAGCTATCGGGCACTAGCTCTGAACTGATCCTGAACTGCTTTGGTGGAAAGGGGTGATAGAAATAGGAACAGATTCGTCAATAACTGCAATAATCCTCAGGTGGAGAATATCCTCCCTCTCTCACGGAGGGTTCGATCACATGGGACACTTTATTCAAATCAGTCAGACCTTTAATCCTGATAGAAAGAGCACATATTTACGTGTTGTCCGCTTGGCAAACCTCCTCGAGCCCACATGTTGTGACATTAGCGAGGACTGCAGACAGAGAACAGACTTCAACAGAGCAGGGCTCTGCGCTGGGCATCTCTGAACCCGGCATTATAGCGCCACCTTGGAGGATAATTGAGGTAATGCAATTACACTTCAGTGACTACAGGCATATTTTAAGATAGGGCAACAACAGACATGTTTTAATATCACATTTCACTTAGAGGATCCCTTTCTCTGGGAACCCCCAGACCAGCTTACTTGAGACTCTGCATCCACTCAGGTCTCGAGACAAAGCTGGACCTGCAGGAGGCATCCAGCTATCCATCACTCTGTCACCGACTTTTGCAGACAGTTCCTAGTAAAGGGTTAAACAGAATATATTTGTATGTATATTATTTATTTAACAGGGACATTGCACACTAAGAACCATTTCTGTAAATGTGACAGAGTTACGTCTGTAGTCCCTGGACAGATGTTTGAACCTTAAAAACACGTTTAAAATAACCAGTAAACACAATCATTACAAACAAAGGAAACCTCAAACTGTGAACATGAATGAAAGTGTTCTCTCGAGGCCACTTGTGATTCTCCACTTGTGATATATCTCCTCCGATGTTAGGGCATGCAGTGACAGTGAGAGCAGTGGGGAGCTCCTTCATTACTCCAGATTGATGTTTCTAATGAACTCCTTTGTCCACTTGAGGGCAGCAAGGAGCAGAACCACCAGCCCCTGGTGCTGTGAGTGCAGCCTGCCCGTTAGCTCTGCATGCTAGCAGCTACATGTGGTGTCACTGACACTAACTCTCTGTGTCTTCATGCTAACACACCCGTTAGCTCTGCGTGCTAGCAGCTACATGTGGTGTCACTGATACTAACTCTCTGTGTCTTCATGCTAACACACCCGTTAGCTCTGCATGCTAGCAGCTACATGTGGTGTCACTGATACTAACTCTCTGTGTCTTCATGCTAACACACCCGTTAGCTCTGCATGCTAGCAGCTACATGTGGTGTCACTGACACTAACTCTCTGTGTCTTCATGCTAACACACCCGTTAGCTCTGCGTGCTAGCAGCTACATGTGGTGTCACTGATACTAACTCTCTGTGTCTTCATGCTAACACACCCGTTAGCTCTGCATGCTAGCAGCTACATGTGGTGTCACTGATACTAACTCTCTGTGTCTTCATGCTAACACACCCATTAGCTCTGCATGCTAGCAGCTACATGTGGTGTCACTGATACTAACTCTCTGTGTCTTCATGCTAACACACCCGTTAGCTCTGCATGCTAGCAGCTACATGTGGTGTCACTGATAATAACTCTCTGTGTCTTCATGCTAACACGCCCGTTAGCTCTGCATGCTAGCAGCTACATGTGGTGTCACTGATACTAACTCTCTGTGTCTTCATGCTAACACGCCCGTTAGCTCTGCATGCTAGCAGCTACATGTGGTGTCACTGATACTAACTCTCTGTGTCTTCATGCTAACACACCCGTTAGCTCTGCATGCTAGCAGCTACATGTGGTGTCACTGATACTAACTCTCTGTGTCTTCATGCTAACACGCCCGTTAGCTCTGCATGCTAGCAGCTACATGTGGTGTCACTGATACTAACTCTCTGTGTCTTCATGCTAACACACCCGTTAGCTCTGCATGCTAGCAGCTACATGTGGTGTCACTGATACTAACTCTCTGTGTCTTCATGCTAACACACCCATTAGCTCTGCATGCTAGCAGCTACATGTGGTGTCACTGATACTAACTCTCTGTGTCTTCATGCTAACACGTGACGCTGAGTGACTTCTGCTTCCTAAAACTCTAAGGCTGAGTATGACATTATGTCTGACACCTATCTCTGTTTAGAAGTGAACATAAGAAGAGGGTTTTAAAAGGAGCGGCTTCGAGGAGCAAACAGACTGCTGCACGTTGTCTTCTGCATTCACCTATCCATGCTGAACTGAAAGCTTGTTCTGTATTCATATGGATGATGTCTGATGGTGATACAAAGGAATAATGGATCACACACAGCCTCAGTTCTCATCTCTCAGGGTGGTTAGGGCACAGAAGTCTCTCAGGATCAGTTCCTCTCAGGGGGTTAGGGCACAGAAGTCTCAGGGATCAGTTCTCATCTCTCAGGGTGGTTAGGGCACAGAAGTCTCTCAGGGATCAGTTCTCATCCCTCAGGGTGGTTAGGGCACAGAAGTCTTCTCAGGGATCAGTTCTCTTTCAGAGTGCTTGTGAGGAAGGCTGGAAGACAGCGGCTTTCTAACATAAAGGATTTAGGATATGAGTTTCCCTGGCACACAGAAACAAACAGGAACACATTGCATTGGTATCGGGACCTGACACAGGGTAACTCTCAACATCGGTGAGGCTGAAGGGTGAGGGTTAGGTAAGAGCCTCATGTCATACTTACTAAACTAGCAGAAAACGGAAGGCCAGAAGCATGACTTGATTCTAAACTATAATTGTCGAATATCCACTGCATCTGAAAGCAGGAACAGAGAGAGAAATATTAGGAAATGCTTCCAACATTTTACAAATAAACTTTGATTTGAAGTTGTCTTTGCCACACAATGTCTTTGAAATGTTCATGTTGTACAAACAGCTGGACAGCCAGTCGGTGTGTGACAGGGATCGGATCAGGACTCACATTCACTGCAACACCATTGAAGAACTGGAGAATAACTACTCCATATCCTACATCGTACATCAGTTTTTCGAAAGCCACCCCGTCGTTGGTCACCACACAGTCAATGTCGTCCTCAGATGGGTCATTTTTTAAACAAACTTCAACCTTATCGCCGATCTTCACCTGCAAAAACAAAAAAGGGAACAACAATATGAAGGCTTTCGCTCCAAAACAGCATCGTTTCCTCTCCTCAAATGCTTGAGCTGCAAGGTGTGCTTTTAGCTACGGAGAAAAAAGATAGGATCAATGATGAGATCAAAACATTTCTCTCACTTTGGAAAAAACCTTTCTACAAGCCACTGTCCAACACGTCTTTATGTGTCCTTTCACGCAGAGACACATGAGGAATCCAAGAGACGCGTCCAGCTGCTCCAAACCACTTCCTGTTGGCTCTAGTAATGATCTGTCCCCACTCCATTGATCTGCTCTGATCAGTGCCCGACCCCATAGACCCCAGAGGGGAATGTTACGCTCACTTCCAGCTCAGGACCAGACTCACAGTGATGCATTGTGGGACCAAGCCTGTCTCAGAGCGTCTGATGTTAATAATATGAGGGGGAACTTTTATAATACCCAAAATAACAGCTGGCACAAAAAGCACACTTTAACGTTGTGTGTAGTACTCAATTCATTCTCCGCCTCTAGCAACATGTCATTATTCATGTGCTCCCATATGTACAGGCTGACACGCTGAGAGGTAACGAACCGCTTACATCTATATATACGACCAAGACAAAAACACTAGGGACTGATTCTGAGGACTGCGAGTGATAGCATATTAAACAGTGAGTTATGTGTCATATCTATAATATCTTTATTATGTGTAGTGTTGACAGTTCTGCTGTGCAAGTGGCCGTGACTGACCTTCACCTCACGACCTCTATTAAGCTCACCATTGATAACAAGATGCTAAATGGGCTGTGAATAGAAGGACGTAGTTTCCATCATGTCTGTTCAGAAATGTGAAACCAAACGTGTGAAACTAGATAGAGCATTCTGAACTTTTGATCTGTTAATGAATTCAAGTATAAAGTTTGTATATTTCAAATGGAAACGTTTAAAGAAAAACACCTGATTCTAAACATGACATTGACAAAGTGTTCTGCTTTCGTAACTTTGTTTCATATTCCCTCTCTTTAAAATGACATGGCATTACTATAAGTCTTTATTTGTTTCATTTTTAAACCTTACATGTTTTAATGTTCAATAATTCAAACCGTTGTGACCTCCTTCTGACTCAAAGAGAGGAGGGGGAGACCACCTGACGCAGAGAGGGAGGAGGAAGAAGCAGTAGAGCAGATGGAGGAGAAGGAAGGAGACGGCTTGAGAACATTTGACTTGTGAGCCTGTTGCTTTTGTATTTTGACTTGGTGTCTTCGTTATTGTTTAGGATTCTTGTAATGCTCTATTTTTGTTAAAACCTTAATAAAACCGGATTGTACTTTGTAACCTTCGACCCGACTCCTGGTCTCTCTCGTGGTTTCTGAAGGTATCGGCTTGGTCTTGGAGTGAGGTAAGAACTCCCTTCCTTGGAAAAGGCTGACATTAGTGTCGAATAGAAACCCTGCTAAAGTTCAACTATAGTTTGGCATTGGTCACTGTGGTTGATGTGGTGTGGATTGATGCTGAGATATGATATGAGCTCTGTTGACGTCGTGATGTCACTGCTGTGATGTTAATGTTTGACTCTGGCAGTGTTTGATATTGCATTTGCATTGTTTTAATTGGTATAAGGGGATCGACATTGGGGGTGAGGGATGGTGGGTCCTGAAGCTGCCCTAATTACCAAGGGGTCTCCCAAGGACAGAGGGATTCTCCTGCAGGGGCAGATACTGCTCTAGGGTTCTCCCAGCCCACCAACATCTACTGCACTACACACTCCGTGGTGCTCTCCTAGCGGTCGGACATCCGAAGCTGGAGTGCCTAAAATAGGGATACGACGGGCCGTTTTAGAGGCCACGCAGTCAGGCAGGGGTTCATTGTACTCACGTGTAACCATGTGCAGGTTTTTCCATAGAAAGTGAAGGGAACGGCGCTGATGCTGATGTTTCCACCAGGAGCATTCAGAGTACCATCCTGAGAGGCAGACAGCTCCATCTGGCTGACAGCGACTGCAGGAGTTCCAGGAGAAACACATCCATCAGGTACAACCTGAACACTCATTGCTCCCTGAAGCCTCTCCTCTGACTTGAAGTGACACGCATCAGTGCAACGAGTGAATAATGATATCCTTATTTGTTCTGTAAACATGTGCTCCTTCAGGGTGAATGTATACAGGGTATCTGGGTTCTGTGCCAAGTGGTTGAAGGCTAACGCCCTCATTACCTGAAGCCATCAACATGTTGAATAAGAGCTCGTTCACATTTATATTGATTTCATGGATGAGCTCGTGTTTTAAAAGTCTACCATTCAAACATTATCTTGTTTTACTTGCACAAAGAAGACAGCAGAGTAGTGCGGGGCTAGTACACACTCGCAGTGACTCTGCACAGAGGACTTGACTTTGAAACGCATTCATAATGCCTTTCAAACACATGTTGTTTGTCACAGTGAAGCCTGCGATGCTGCTTACCTGCCAGCAGGAGGAGCAGCTTCATGACTCTGCAGAGGAAGAGGCACACACACGGGTTAACGCACGATAACACACAATAACAGCGTACACAATGAAGGGTCCTCGGCAGGAGGTGGTTCATACACTTCCTGAAGTTCTCTAAACCCGTCAAAGGCTCCCTGACTGGTTCCCTGATGCCACCGGTTTAGTGACGCAAAGAGGCTGTGAGCAGAACTGAGACATCGAGATGAGAAGACGGACCGGTGGTTTTTAACTGAACACATATCTGGAAATCATTTTCCTCAGCTTCGTCATCCAATGAACACACGTGCTCACGTTGTGTAGAGAAGGCCCGACTCTGTGCACGAGTAACTTCAGGAGGAATGCCAACTCCACCGTGAGGTGTCGAGGGAACTTTCTTTCTGTGTCGTTAGCGTTAATAGTTAAACACTCAGTGTGTCTCTCTTTCAATGCTTTACAAATGCACACACTTGTTACGAGAGCACACGACATGGATATCCTATTGATAATGCTCTCAAAGTGCTTCAGACAAATGAAACCTTTTAGATTTATCAAATATAACAATACACAAGTGATGAGTGACATCATGTTTCAGACAGGCTAAGCCCTTCAATCACGTATTCACAATACTCACATGGAGGTACTCCAATCACTGTCTTACTCCCGCATGAAATGTTTAAAGTGCATGTTGTTCATTTATTGAAATGAACCGAGCGACAGAGCCAACTGTTTGGGATATGTTAAAGGTCTCCTGTTATAATGAATGAAAACGTTATTACAGACTCAGGGTCAAGATGAAAGACAAGGCATTAGATGTAATAAATTACATACATAAAAATAATTCATAGTTTAAGAATAATTTAAATCAGTGTCCTACAAAGAGACAACTATACCAATGTCTCCACAGCTGCGATTGGTAGCGTGTACTCAACCTTATGTTCGATCAGGCCAAGAGGATTTCATGATCAGAGTCATTAAGCCGGCAAATACATTTATACATAAGATTTCTTAAAACAGCTTGTAGAGTATTGACTCCTGCAGCCACACACATTTCACCTGCACTCGACCATCGAGGTCTCTTCAGCAATATTCTCATGGCATCATTATGAGCTACTTGAAGTTTCCGTATAGTTCCGTTATACTATTCTTAGGCATATATTATAGCTTTCAGAGATATAACAAACATGTCTCTGAAGTGCTTTGCTCCAAAGCCCAAACAGATCATTGCAGCCTCATCCCCCTCTATTTCAGGCCTGCGACTAAAGAGCTGATTCTGGGTCAGTAGCTTCAAACGTGCCCAAGCTGCTGCTGGCCACGCCCCTTTGTGAGTCTCCTGACACACCGGGACACATATGTATGTATGAAAGCATGATAGGCGACCTTTAAGTTAATGCAATGAATGTTTTTTTACAACTTACAAGTGTTGTGTTAGTTGTACTTAATAAACAAGTTGTTCCTACTCACCATACTAACTTAACTTAACGTTATTGTGAGGCAATGAGTTTGCGTATTTTTTTTAAAGTTACCACAACTTATTAAGCTTTACAATGTACGCTCTTCTACAGCAACAAGTCTTTACCTCTATTAGTCTTCTGTGCACTTTTCCGTACTTAACTACTTCCACATCTTCAACCCACAAACTCGGTTCAAACATCAAAACGTTAATCTCAGTTAGGAATGCTATGAATAATATTCACTAAATTCATCCACATTTCAAAACAGAAGTCAATGGAGAAACTGTTACTAAGTCGTATGTTACTCAGAAAGCTCAGCATTCAGCATTCACACGGACCTCTCTTCAGGATTCTGTGTTTCTGAGGGGACTGGTCCCTGCACCGAGTCACAGGAGGCTTCCTGACGGAGCTGCAGGACCGTGAGGAGAAAGAAGTGGAGACTCACCGTCTGGAGGTCTGGGGCAGCTGATGCTTCTCTTGTGGTCCTGGTCCTGGAAGTCCTGGTCCTTCAGGTGCAGCTCAGATGTGGCGCTGTGTCTCACCTCGTCTGTTTTTATACTGTTGCTGCTCGTCCGGCCCCTAAAGACTGATACAAGCATTCCTGAAAACTTCTCAGTCTGGTTATACGTGTAATTAAAATGTCAGAACGCCCAGATCAAATACTTTGCTGTGTGGCCCTCGTGTTTGTGTGCATGTGTGTATGTGTGTGTGTGTGTGTGAGTGTGTGTGTGTGAGTGTGTGTGTGTGTGTGTGTGTGTGTGTGTGTGAGTGTGTGTGTGTGAGTGTGTGTGTGTGTGTGAAAAACACAGAATATAGGAACATATCCGACATGGGCTCAATTCAAGCTGGATAAAAGCACTACAAATAAATATAACATCATCCAGTCCTGGCTTCCCCAAATCAGATAACTCTTGTTAACAGCAGTCCTTATACATAATAACTTGTTATCATACATACATAATAACAACACTGTCTATCGACACAACAGTGGCACATGTTGATTTGGGGCCAGGACTGTACGACATGTTGTATTTATGTGTAGTGCTTTTATCTGCTGATTAAGAACACAACTTGTTCGCCACTGGTCCCATTCATCTGTCAAGAGAGCCATTTGAAACGTGGATGGCTCTGGCATAATGTCGTCCAACAGGAACTGAAGACATGAAGAAGATCCTTGTTTGTGTTTGACTTGTCATCACATTAATGTGTTGGTGCCAGAAGTCCTCAGTGCGCTCTTAAAACTGAATACTTTCTTGCAACAAAGAGTTGAAAAAGAAAAGGTGGAGTCCTTTCTGGTCACGCCATAACATCATTCCTGTAAGGAACATCTGATCTGGAGTAACCTCGTAAAAATACTCAGTAAAAAGTCAGCTGTTCTTGTTGTTGTCCTGAGTTTGAATCTGTAGGCAAGGACACTTTATTTATACAGCACCTTTCAACACAAGGCAATTCAAAGTGCTTTACAAAAATGAAAGACATTAAGAAAAGGGCATCTAAAAATAGTCATTCAAAAGCAAAGAAAATCAAATAAACATTCAAAGAACAAATACATGAATTAGATTACATTACACTGCATTTAGCTGACGCTTTAATCAAAACCGACTCACAATAAGTGCATTTGACCAGGAAGACACAACCTTGAAGAAAACAGAATCATAATGGCCTTAATGGCGCCTGCCCATTAAGGGCTTTGTAGGCGAGAAGAAGAATTTTAAATTCTGTCCTGTGTTCTATAGGGAGCCAGTGTAAGGCAGCCAGAACAGGAGTCATGTGGTCCCTTCTCCTAACTCTGGTTAGTACACGAGCCGCAGCATTTTGAATCAGCTGAAGCGACTTGACTGACTTCTTGGTACTCCCTGATAGTAAAGAGTTACAATAATCCAGCCTAGAAGTAACAAATGCATGGACTAGTTTCTCTGCATCGCTTTGAGGCAAGATATGCCTGATCTCTGCAATGTTACGTAGATGGAAGTAGGCGGTCCTTGAGATTGATTTGATGTGGGCGTTAAAGGATAAATCCTGATCAAATATAACACCCAGATTCCTTACAGTCTCACTGGAGGCCAAATGAATGCCATCCATAGTTAGTATATCTTTAGATCATTTCTTTCGTAGATTCTTCGGGCCGAGTACAATAACTTCAGTTTTGGTCGTGTTTAACATCAAAAGGTTTAAGGTCATCCACGTTTTTAAGTCCTTAAGGCAGTCTTGATTTTTATTTAGATGATTAATTTCATCAGGCTTGATTGATAAATATAGTTGAGTATCAAACCACAAATGCATCACTCTTAACACAGTTGAACAACTCATGATAGTGTTGTCACCACAGTTCTGCGATGCTGCCTGACCCACACACTCCTTCAATGGAAGACGGTAAGGGAGTCTGACAGCTGTTTATGACTTTCACCTCTTTCCAGAAACCATAGCAACTATTGTTGCTATGGTTTCTGGAAAGTGAGTCAGCCCTCATTGTGTCCTCATTTTTTTTTCACGAAGCGGACAGCATACTTATACTTGGCATTAGTGGCCTGTTTATGTTCAAACAAAGACCCCTGTCTCGGCCTTCCTGATTTGGCCCATCATTGAAAAGCATCTCTAGCAGCAAGGCAAGGCAAGTTTATTTATACAGCACTTTTCAACACAAGGCAATTCAAAGTGCTTTACAAACAATTAAAGACATTAAGAAAATGGCATTTAAAATCAGTCATTAAAAAGAAAAGCTAATAAAATAAACATTAAAAGATAAAAGTTACAGTGCAGTCTAAGATGTGAACAGTTCAATTAAAAGCAGCGACAAAGAGAAAAGTCTTCTTGCTGGATCTGAAAGTAGTCAGAGTTGCAGCGGACCTGCAGGTTTCTGGGAGTTAGTTCCAGATGTTTGGAGCATAATAACTGAACGCTGCTTCTCCATGATTAGTTCTGACTCTGGGGACAGGAAGCTGACCAGTCCCTGAAGACCTGAGAGATCTGTCTCTGGGGACAGGAAGCTGACCAGTCCCTGAAGACCTGAGAGATCTGTCTCTGGGGACAGGAAGCTGACCAGTCCCTGAAGACCTGAGAGATCTGTCTCTGGGGACAGGAAGCTGACCAGTCCCTGAAGACCTGAGAGATGTGTCTCTGGGGACAGAAAGCTGACCAGTCCCTGAAGACCTGAGAGATCTGTCTCTGGGGACAGGAAGCTGACCAGTCCCTGAAGACCTGAGAGGTCTGTCTCTGGGGACAGGAAGCTGACCAGTCCCTGAAGACCTGAGAGATCTGTCTCTGGGGACAGAAAGCTGACCAGTCCCTGAAGACCTGAGAGATCTGTCTCTGGGGACAGGAAGCTGACCAGTCCCTGAAGACCTGAGAGATCTGTCTCTGGGGACAGGAAGCTGACCAGTCCCTGAAGACCTGAGAGATCTGTCTCTGTGGACAGGAAGCTGACCAGTCCCTGAAGACCTGAGATATCTGTCTCTGGGGAGAGGAAGCTGACCAGTCCCTGAAGACCTGAGAGATCTGTCTCTGGGGACAGGAAGCTGACCAGTCCCTGAAGACCTGAGAGATCTGTCTCTGGGGACAGGAAGCTGACCAGTCCCTGAAGACCTGAGAGATCTGGATGGTTCATAGTTTAGCAGGAGGTCAGAGATGTATTTTGGGCCTAAACCATTCAGTGTTTTATAACCCAGCAGCAGTATTTTGAAATCTATTCTTTGACACACAGGAAGCCAGTGTGAAGACTTCAGAGCAGGAGTGATGTGATCCACTTTCTTAGTGTCAGTGAGGACTCGAGCAGCGGCGTTCTGGATCAGCTACAGCTTCCTAACAGATGTTTTAGTGAGACCTGTGAAGACACCATTGCAGTAGTCCAGTCTACTGAAGATAAAGGCATGGACACGTGTCTCCAGATCCTGCTGTGACATTAGTCTTTAATCCTAGATATGTTCTTTAGGTGATAGTAGGCTGATTTAGTCACTGTTTTAATGTGACTTTTGGAACTCAGGTCAGAGTCCACGACTACACCTAGATTTCTGGCTTTATCTGTTGGTTTGAACATTGCAGACTGAAGCTCAGCGCTAACTTCTATACGTTCTGCCTTGGCTCCAAAAACCATTAGCTCAGTTTTATCTTTGTTTAATTGGAGAAAGTTCTGACACATCCAGTCATTGATTTGTTCAATGCACTTACTCAGTGTTTGAATTGGAGTACAGTCTCCTGGTGAAATTGTTATGTAAATGTGTGTGTCATCTGCATCGCTATGGTAACTTATTTTGTTGTTCTTCATTATCTGAGCCAGTGGTAGCATGTAGATGTTAAAGAGAAGAGGCCCCAATATGGAGCCTTGAGGAACCCCACATGTCATATTTGTCAACTCAGATGTGTATTTACCTACAGAAACAAAGTTGTTTCTGTCCTTTAAGTAGGATTCAAACCAATTTAGAACTGTTTCCAAAAGTCCCACCCAGTGTTCCAGTCGGTTTAGTAATATGCTGTGGTCAACAGTGTCAAACGCAGCACTGAGATCTAATAATACTAACACTGAAGTTCTGCCACTGTCTGTGTTTAAGTGGATGTGATTAAAGACCTTTACAAGAGCAGTCTCAGTGCTGTGGTTTGGACGAAAGCCTGACTGGAACACATCCAAACAGCCATTTAAATGCAAGAAATTACTCAACTATTGAAAAACAACTTTTTCAATGATCTTACCTAGAAATGGCAGGTTTGATATGGGCCTGTAATTGTTCATTACTGAAGCATCTAGATTATTCTTTTTTAAGAGCGGTTTAATGACTGCAGTTTTCAGGACCTGTGGAAAAACACCTGAGTGAAGAGATTTGTTTACTATATGAAGTAGATCTGAGGCCATGCAACGAAAAACATCTTTGAAAAATCCTGTTGGAATAATATCAAGGCTGCAGGAGGAGGACTTCAGAAGTTGAATAATGTCCTCTAGGTTTTTTATCTGATGGAATTGTGTCATGGTGTCTGAATTGATGTTAAGTGGACACAGAGACAACACATTTGCTGTTCCTGATGCAGAGGCACTGACTGCTTGTCTGATGTTCTGAATGTTGTCAGTGAAGGAGGCAAAGTCATTGCAGGCCCTGGTGGTTAGAAATTCAGAGGCTACTGACACTGGGGGGTTAGTTAGTCTGTCGACGGTAGCAAACAAGGCACGTGCGTTGTTTTTGTTTTTGGTAATGATGTCAGAGAAGAAAGACTGTCGTGCGTTTTTCAATTCCAAATGATAAAGGCCGAGTCTCTCTTCATAGATTTCATAGTGAACCTGGAGATTTGTTTTTCGCCACCTGCGTTCAGCTTTTCGCCACTCTTTTTTCTGTTTTAACGGTCATGGCCTTTCTCCATGGAGATATGTTCTTGCCAGACACGTCCTTTACCTTAATTGGAGCAATGGCATCTATAACATTTTTAATTTTTGAATTAAAAGTATCTACTAGCTCATTTACTGAGATGTTAGCAGGGGCAAGTGTGGAAGAAAAATTCTGAGTAAACATTTCCCTAGTATTTTCAGTTAAACATCGCTTTGCGGTTACCTCTTTTTGAACACTTGTGTGAACAGAAATAGAGCTCTCAAAGAAAACACAGGAATGGTCAGACAGTGCAACATCAGTCACCACGACCTTAGAGATATTCAGACCCTTTGAGATCATTAAGTCCAGAGTGTGCCCCTTATTGTGCGTGGGCTCCGTCACATGCTGAGTCAGTCCATAGCTATCAAGAACACAAAACAGTTCTTTAGCCCCTCTGTCCTGGGGGTTGTCAACATGGATGTTAAAATCACCAACAATGACTAGACGGTCAAAGTCAATACACACTACAGACAGCAGTTCAGTAAAGTCATCAAAAAGCTTGCACAGTATTTGGGTGGCCTGTAGATATTTAGGAACAGAGCTCGAGAGGAGCATTTCAGCTGAAGGGCCACATATTCAAAAGAAGCAAAGTTCCCATACGATGTCTTCCTGCATTGAAGGGAATCACTGAACAGAATAGCAACTCCTCCCCCTTTCTTATGCATGCTTTCCTGACTCATGAAACTAAAGTTGGGTGGTGTTGATTCGATAAGAACAGCTGCACTGTTATTTTGTTCAATCCAAGTTTCTGTTAAAATCATAAAATCCAGATTGTGCTCAGTGATAAAATCATTGATTAAAAATGTTTAGACCTGACATTTAATAAAGCTAGTTTAAGTTTGTTAAACACACTATCAGTCATGTTTTTTGTAACAAGCTGTGGCTGACATGGAATCACTGCTAAATTAGATAAACTCACACAAACGTTTGAGCGCTTCCTGTATCTAAGATGATTCACCGCTCTTAATCTGTTTCACCCTTTCAGGGTGAAAGGGTGAACGGAGTATCCTCAAAGGCGTTGACAGGGGGGGGGTGACGGGCAGTGGAGACTCCTCCGTGTGTCTCATAGGTCTCCCATAATCAGAACATTCCTTAGGCGGGTGCAGTGATACTTCTTCAGGGTTTTCTGCGCGATGTGTTGTGTCTTTCTCTTGTTTTGAGTCCTCTTGCCGCTTGTCCTTGGCAGAGGGAACAGATTGATGACGCAGGCAGTTGAATATGTCAGAGATAAACAATTTCACTCCTAACTTGTTGAGGCAAACTCCATTTGCCTTGAAAAGATCTCTGCGGTCCCAGAAGAAGTTAAAATTGTCAATAAAATGCACAGAATGGTCAGTACAGGCAGGTGAAAGCCAGGTGTTCAGTGCAAACAGTCTGCTGAATCTCTCCACTCCTCTTCTGACTGGCGGTAGAGGGCCACTGATGAACACCTCTGCATTTAGAGAGCTGACAGTTTCCAACAGACATTTAAAGTCTTCTTTCAGCACGTCTGACTCTTGTTTCACAACATCATTTGTTCCAATGTGCAGAACCACATTCTTCACAGTCGGATGTTCAGCCCCAATATGCAGGATCTTCTCAGCCAAGTCAGAGACCACATCCTTGGGAAAACAGAGTACTTTGGTGTTGTTCTTACTACACAGACCTTTTACCGCTCTTACAGCAGAGTCTCCCACAATCAGAGTTTCAGGCCCAGTCGTTAGCTTTCCCTCTAGCCTTTTACTTTTGGAAGAGGACGGGTTATCCAGGTCATCAGAAAGAGATCTCCGGTTCTCGGTCAGCGGAGCGTATCTGTTCTGGATTGGCACACTTGGTGGTTTAGGAGGATTGTTTGTAGTTCTCCCTTTAGCAGCTGTCCACGGCTGTTTCCTAGTATGAATAGGGGTTGAAGAGGCGCTCTTCCTGGGTGATAGCAATGCAGGCCAGCCGGTCGCATCACAGATTTCAGAGCGCTGGGCTCTGCCTGTTATCCGTCCTCCCAAATCCCATGGAAATGATTTACTCTTAGGCTTTGCACCCAGAGAGTTCCAGGGAGGACTACCACTTGTAGATTTATTACCCAGTACACAGCCCTCCTGTTCCTTGTAATCCTTGTAGCTGCTAACTAGCAGTGTGTAGCTCAGACACATGTTCATGCCATCCAGGTTTTATACTATGCTCCTTTTTCTTACTGTCGGAAAAACCCCTACTTGAGGCATTTATCACATCAATAATAAGATCATATGTAAAACATAGATCACTACCATGTTGCGCATTGTTACAGTTGGTGTCACTGCACAGCATTGCTTCTCTAGGAATTACAACCGAGTCTAATGATTAGTCAGTGAGTGAGGTGTAGTGATTAATATCCTTCTCACTTACCTTTGACCAATCCATGCCATGCTTCACTAATATATGTAAAGCTTTTCTCAGGTACAAGAGATTTACTTGACAATACAGATTATTATCGTTACAAAAATGCAGTAATCATTTGCCAAACAGAGATTTATCATCCCAAATGTCAGCATTCAAGTCCCCCACTACACACACACAGGTTGTGGCATTATCCTTAATGCGTTAACAAATGCCATTCTATTGCGATATTCATCTTCATTTTCATATGATTCATAAGGTGTGTAAATATTTACGATAATAAATTCCCTATTCTCATACTTGATCTCTATACCAATGGCCCAGTCGACGTCCAATCTTACCACTGTAACCAAAGGATCATATTTACTGTTCCAGAGAATCGCCACACCACCAGGTATCCTGCCATGGGCCATTTGATCACAGAGATCAGTACTCTCACACTCCATGAACATTAGCATGTAGTGTATTCAGCCTTTCCAGATCTTGCTTCGGTAACATTACATTACATTACATTACATTGCATTTAGCTGACGCTTTTATCCAAAGCGACTTACAATAAGTACATTCGACCAGGAAGACACAACCTTGAAGAAAACAGAATCATATAAGAACATCAGGTTTCAAAGAGCCAATCGTTTCAAGTGCTACTCAACTGGCTTTAGATAAGCCAGACCTTTATTAGTATATAAGTGCTCTGTAAGCAGTTCTTTGTTAGTCATTCTATCGCTCGAAGTGGAGTCGAAAGAGATGAGTTTTCAGTCTGCGCCGGAAGGTGTGTAAGCTTTCTGCTGTCCTGATGTCAATGGGGAGCTCATTCCACCATCTTGGAGCCAGGACAGCAAACCCACGTGTTTTTGCTGATGGGAACTTGGGTCCCCCTCGCAGCGAGGGTGCAGCGAGTCTTTGGCTGATGCAGAGTGAATGCACGTGCTGGGGTGTACGGTTTAACCATGTCCTGGATGTAGGAAGGGCCAGATCCATTCGCAGCATGGTACGCAAGTACCAGTGTCTTGAAGTGAATTCTAGCAGTTACCGGAAGCCAGTGAAGGGAGCGGAGGAGCGGCGTGGTGTGGGAAAATGTTGGAAGGTTGAAGACCAGATGAGCCGCTGCATTCTGGATGAGCTGCAGAGGTCGGATGGCACATGCAGGTAGACCAGCCAGGAGGGAGTTGCAGTAGTCTAGACGTGAGGTGACGAGAGCCTGGACCAGAACCTGCGTCGATTTCTGGGTCAGCTGGGGGCGTATCCTCCTGATGTTGAAAAGCATGTATCTGCAGCAGCGGGTTGTAGCAGTGATGTTTGCAGTAACCATGTCTCTTGTAAGCACAGAATGTCGCATTCCTCCAACAGTTTATCAGTTTATCATCCCATTGGAGCTGTCTGCTGCATTCGACACGGTGAACCATCAGATCCTCTTTCGCACTCTCCAAGAACTTGGAGTTTCAGGCTCTGCACTTTCCCTCCTCACCTCATACCTCAAAGACCGCACCTACAGGGTAACTTGGAGAGGGTCCGAGTGCGACCCGTTGTCAATTAACTACAGGGGTCCCTCAGGGCTCTGTTCTTGGTCCTCTCCTCTTCTCCCTGTACACAAACTCGCTCGGATCTGTCATTAGACCGCATGGTTTTTCATACCAATGCTACGCTGACGACACCCAATTAATTCTGTCCTTTCCCCGCTCAGAAACCCAGGTCGTCGCACGCATCTCTGCTTGTCTAGCTGACATCTCTCAGTGGATGTCCGCTCATCATCTCAAGCTCAACCTTGACAAAACTGAAGTGCTTTTCCTTCCGGGAAAAGATTGTCCCTCTCTTGACCTGACTATCAACATCGGCCCCTCTGTTGTTTTCCCCGACTCAGACTGCAAGGACTCTGGGTGTGACCCTAGATAACAACCTGTCCTTCACTGCAAACATCGCTGCTACAACCCGCTGCTGCAGATACACGCTTTTCAACATCAGGAGGATGCGTCCCCAGCTGACCCAGAGAGCCACGCAGGTTCTGGTCCAGGCTCTCGTCACTCACGCCTAGACTACTGCAACTCCCTCCTGGCTGGTCTACCTGCATGCGCCATCCGACCTCTGCAGCTCATCCAGAATGCAGCGGCTCGTCTGGTCTTCAACCTTCCAAAATTCTCCCACACCACGCCGCTCCTCCGCTCCCTCCACTGGCTTCTGGTAACTGCTAGAATTCACTTCAAGACACTGGTACTTGCGTACCATGCTGCAAATGGATCTGGCCCTTCCTACATCCAGGAAATGGTTAAACCGTACACCCCAGCACGTGCACTTCGCTCTGCATCAGCCAAACGACTCGCTGCACCCTCGCTGCGAGGGGGACCCAAGTTCCCATCAGCAAAAACACGTGGGTTTGCTATCCTGGCTCCAACATGGTGGAATGAGCTCCCCATTGAAATCAAGACAGCAGAAAGCTCACACACCTTCCGGCGCAGACTGAAAACTCATCTCTTTCGACTCCACTTCGAGCGATAGAATGACTAACAAAGAACTGCTAACAAAGCACTTATATACTAATAAAGGACTGGCTTATCTAAAGCCAGTTGAGTAGCACTTGAAACGATTGGCTCTTTGAAACCTGATGTTCTTATATGATTCTGTTTTCTTCAAGGTTGTGTCTTCCTGGTCGAATGTCTTTATTGTAAGTCGCTTTGGATAAAAGCGTCAGCTAAATGCAATGTAATGTAATGTAACAACCAGCCGCCTCGCTTTATCACCAGCACTGTGCCCCACACGTAGGCCACGCGTATTATATGATACCATCCATCCATCTTCTCCCGCTTATCCGTGGTCGGGTCGCGGGGGTAGCAGTTCTAGCAGAGAGCCCCAAACTTCCTTTTCCCTGGCGACATCAACCAGCTCTGACTGGGGGGATCCCAAGGCGCTCCCAGGCCAGCGAAGAGATATAATCCCTCCACCTGGTCCTAGGTCTACCCCTTGGTCTCTTCCCAGCCTGACGTGCCTGGAACACCTCCCTAGGGAAGCGCCCAGGTGGCATCTTAACTAGGTGCCCGAACCACCTCAACTGGCTCCTTTCGACGCGAAGGAGGAGCGGCTCCACTCCGAGTCCCTCCCTGATGACCGAACTTCTCACCTTGTCCCTAAGGGAGACGCCAGCCGCCCTGCGGAGAGAATCCATCTCGGCCGCTTGTATCCGCGATCTCGTTCTTTGGGTCATGACCCATCCTTCGTGACCATAGGTGAGGGTAGGATGGAAATGGCCCGGTAGACAGAGAGCTTTGCCTTCTGGCTCAGCTCCCTTTTCGTCACAACGGTGCGGTAAAGCGACTGCAGTACCGCTCCCGCTGCTCCGAGTCTCCGGCCCATCTCACGCTCCATTGTTCCCTCACTCGAGAACAAGACCCCGAGATACTTGAACTCCTTCACTTGGGGTAAGGACTCATTCCCTACTTGGAGTGGACAGTCCATTGGTTTCCTGCTGAGAACCATGGCCTCAGATTTGGAGGTGCTGATCCTCATCCCAGCCGAGTGCTGAAGGGCGCAGACCGATGAAGCCATTAGAACCACATTATCTGCAAAAAGCAGTGGTGCAATCCTTAGTCCACCGAACTGCAGACCCCCCCCTCCCCCACGACTACGCCTCGAAATCCGAACCATGTATATTACAAACAGGATTGGTGACAAAGCGCAGCCCTGGTGGAGGCCAACCCTCATCGGAAATGGGTCCGACTTCCTGCCGAGGACCCGGACACAGCTCTCGCTTTGGGAGTACAGAGATTGGATGGCCCTGAGTAGAGACCCCCTCACCCCATACTCCCGCAGCACCTCCCACAGTAACTCCCTGGGAAATCGGTCATACGCCTTCTCCAAGTCTACAAAACACATGTAGACCGGATCAGCGTACTCCCAGGCCCCCGCCAAGATCCTTGCGAGAGTAAAAAGCTGATCTGTCGTTCCACGACCAGGACGAAATCCGCATTGTTCCTCCTCAATCTGAGGTTCGACAATCGGCCTGACCCTCCTTTTGAGTACCTTAGAGTAAACTTTCCTGGGGAGGCTGAGTAGTGTGATGCCTCTGTAACTGGCACACACCCTCTGATCCCCCTTTTTAAAAAGGGGAACCACCACCCCGGTCTGCCACTCCTTCGGTACTGTTTCCTACTTCCACGCAACGTTGACGAGATGTGTCAACCATGACAGTCCCTCAACACGCAGAGCCTTCAGCATTTCTGGGCGGTTCTAATCCACCCCCGGGGCTTTGCCACTGTGGAGTTGTTTAACGACCTCAGTGACCTCCCCCCGGGAGATTGGTGTTGATCCCCCGTCGTACTCCAGCTCTGCCTCTAACATAGAGGGCGGAGTTGTCGGGTTCAGGAGTTCCTCAAAGTGTTCCTTCCAACGCCCTAACACTCCATCAGTTGAGGTCAACAACGTCCCATCCTTACTGTACACAGCTTGGATGGTTCCCTGCTTCCCCCTCCTGAGGTGTCGGACAGTTTTCCAGAACAACTTTGGTGCCGCCCGAAAGTCCTTCTCCATGTCTTCTCCGAACTTCTCCCACACCCGCTGCTTTGCCTCGGCCACGGATGAGGCTGCTGCCCTTCGGGCCTGTCAGTACCTTGCAACTGCTTCTGGAGTCCCCGGGGATAACAAATCCCTGAAGGCCTCCTTCTTCAGTCGGACAGCTTCCCTGACCACCGGTGTCCACCAGGAGGTTCAAGGGTTACCGTCCCTTGAGGCACCTAGGACCTTGAGACCACAGCTCCCCGCCGCGGCTTCGGCAATAGAGGCTTTGAACACCGACCATTCTGGTTCAATGTCCCCAACCTCCACAGGAATGCCTGAAAAGCACCGCCGGAGGTGTGAGTTGAAGGCCTCCTGAACTTGGGCCTCCTCCAGACGTTCCCAGTTCACCCGAACTACACGTGTGGGCTTACCAGGTCTATCCAGAGGCTTCCCCCGCCATTCGACCCAACTCACCACCAGATGGTGATCAGTTGACAACTCCGCCCCTCTCTTTACCCGAGTGTCCGCACAAGCTCCGGCTCCTTCCTCCCCAGAGAGGTGATGTTCCACGTCCCCAAAGCCAGCTTCTGTCGCCCGGGTCTGGTCCGTGGAGACCCTCCGCTTTCACTGCCACCCTTCTGACCCGCATCCTATTGTTTATGTACTACAGTCATTTACATCAGCAGATGCATGATTCCCGTGTTGTTGTAGCAGTGCTATCACCCGCGTACGACCCACGAGCCGTCTTAGCTCATAACAGCGTCGGACATAGGTGCCAGCTGGCCACAGCTCTGGGTCATACATTGCTGCCACTTCCTTGCATTCGGCAGTGACGTGAAATGAGCTGAACCTACTCTGTGCCGACTCGATCTTCCCACAAGTAACTGCTCGGCCAAGTGTGTGTGTGTGTGTGTGTGTGTGTGTGTGTGTGTGTGTGGTGAGTGAGTGTGAGTATGTGTGTGGCGCGTGTGAGAGAGTGTGTTTGTGAGTGTCTGTGAGTGTGTGTGTGTGTCTGTGAGTATGTGTGTGTGCGCGCGTGTGAGAGAGAGTGTGTTTGTGATTGTCTGTGTGTGTGTGTGTGTGTGTGTGTGTGTGTGTGTGTGTGTGTGTGAGAGTGTGTGTGTGAGAGAGTGTGTTTGTGAGTGTGTGTGTGTGTGTGTGTGTGTGTGAGTGAGTGTGTGTGAATGAGTATGTGTGTGTGTGCGTGCGTGTGAGTGAGAGAGTGAGTGTTTGTGTGTGTGCGCGTGTGAGAGATGTCTGTGAGTGTGTGTGTGTGTGTGTGTGTCTGTGAGTATGTGTGTGTGCGTGCGTGTGTGAGAGAGAGTGTGTTTGTGAGTGTCTCTCTGTGTGTGTGTGTGTGTGTGTGAGAGTGTGTGTGTGAGAGTGTGTTTGTGAGTGTGTGTGTGTGAGAGAGAGAGTGTGTGTGTGCGCATGTGTGTGTATGTGTGTGTGCGCGCGTGTGTGTGTGCATGTGTGTGTGTGTGTGTGTTTTTGTGTGCGTGAGTATGTGTGTGCGCGCGTGTGAGAGAGAGTGTGTTCGTGAGTGTCTCTGTGTGTGTGTGTGTGTGTGTGTGTGTGTGTGTGTTGAGAGTGTGTGTTTGAGAGTGTGTTTGTGAGTGTGTGTGTGTGTGTGTGTGTGTGTGTGTGAGTGAGAGAGAGAGAGTGTGTGTGTGTGTGTGTGTGTGTGTGTGTGTGTGTGTGTGTGTGTGCTGTTGGAGTTTACCGGACCAGGTCCGTCCTCCGCGCCGATCGTTTGGATATGGCCAGAGCGGGGTCGCCGTCCAGATACGCCGATGACCTTTCTTAGTGCTGAGGGAAAAGGAATTGTGTCCTAGACACTATTCTCTGTTAGCTGTACAAAACTAGACTTTGCACTCCAATGGATTGTTTCTTCAAATAAGCACTTTATTACACAGTTCAACAAAAATATATCAATCCGTACTATACCACAAAGCGCTTTGGACTCCTTCTTGAGTTCCCACCGTGACAGGCTTGTCAGTGTGAGATCCCAGTTGAAGTGAGCCTCGAATTCTGAATATATCTTGTTCTTTATAGTCTTTGCTGTGAAGCCCCCACCTCTGGTGCTCTCTGTGCTGCAGTCTGCCTCTTCTGCCCAGCAACACCCAGTTTGTAGCTAAGGTCAGGCCAGGGTCATACTCCCTTTTCCTAATGACCTGTTTTAACTGGTTTTCTCACAAGACAGTTGCGCCTGGTGAAGATCAGGACCCCCACACACCGTACCAGGGTGTTCTGTCCTTGAAGATAACAGGATGCAGCCGGCCAAACTGCAGAGGCATCTCAACAGTAAACTTTAACACGTTATTTTTCCACTCAGACAGCTCAATATTTCTAGCGTTTCCATTACAGAATTTACTATATCTTATATTCACAGTTACTTTTGCCTTGTTTTTATCCTTCAGTGCGCGCGTGTGTGCGTGTGTGTGTGTGTGTGGGTGTGTGTGTGTGCGTGTGTGTGTGTGTGTGTGTGTGTGTGTGTGGATGTGTGTGTGTGTGTGGGTGTGTGTGAGTGAGAGAGAGAGTGTGTGTGTGTGTGTGTGTGTGTGTGTGTGTGTGTGTGTGTGTGGTGTGTGTGTGTGTGTGTGTGAGTGTGTGTGTGTGAGTGTGTGTGTGTGTGTGAAAAACACAGAATATAGGAACATATCCGACATGGGCTCAATTCAAGCTGGATAAAAGCACTACAAATAAATATAACATCATCCAGTCCTGGCTTCCCCAAATCAGATAACTCTTGTTAACAGCAGTCCTTATACATAATAACTTGTTATCATACATACATAATAACAACACTGTCTATCGACACAACAGTGGCACATGTTGATTTGGGGCCAGGACTGTACGACATGTTGTATTTATGTGTAGTGCTTTTATCTGCTGATTAAGAACACAACTGGTTCGCCACTGGTCCCATTCATCTGTCAAGAGAGCCATTTGAAACGTGGATGGCTCTGGCATAATGTCGTCCAACAGGAACTGAAGACATGAAGAAGATCCTTGTTTGTGTTTGACTTGTCATCACATTAATGTGTTGGTGCCAGAAGTCCTCAGTGCGCTCTTAAAACTGAATACTTTCTTGCAACAAAGAGTTGAAAAAGAAAAGGTGGAGTCCTTTCTGGTCACGCCATAACATCATTCCTGTAAGGAACATCTGATCTGGAGTAACCTCGTAAAAATACTCAGTAAAAAGTCAGCTGTTCTTGTTGTTGTCCTGAGTTTGAATCTGTAGGCAAGGACACTTTATTTATACAGCACCTTTCAACACAAGGCAATTCAAAGTGCTTTACAAAAATGAAAGACATTAAGAAAAGGGCATCTAAAAAGAACAAATACATGAATTACATTACATCACATTGCATTTAGCTGACGCTTTTATCCAAAGCGACACAATAAGTGCGTTCGACCAGGAAGACACAACCTTGAAGAAAACAGAATCATAATGTACATCAGGTTTCATAGAGCCAAACATTTCAAGTGCTCCTCAACTGGCTTTAGGTAAGCACACCTTCATCTCGGCTGCACTGCTGGGACGTCCTGACTGGTAGTGGTTCTCTCCTCTATCTACGCTCTTCTTGTCATCTTTGTAAAACGATATCAGACTGGTCATTGGCAGCCATGACTTCTAGTTGAGTCAAAAGTCAGCTTTATTGTCAAAAGTTCAACCCCGTCTCCTAAAAATGACGTTCCCACAGAACTAAACTGCATTCTCAAACACGTTTAGCTAGAAACGTATTTTCTCCCACGTCACGTTCCTTATGAACGTATCTTAAATACGTTTATTTTTTACATATCTTTGCCATTTATTGTCTTGCTTATAATAATGATAATAGTCATTTATAAATTTCATTTTAGAGCACACGTTCGAATCGAGAATCGGGCTCAATTTATGGTTGAATTGAAATCAGTGGGCGAGGCTGTAATTTCGGCAGCTGTTCCTCTCGTGAGCGAGGCTATTACAAAATAACAGTTGTATCAGCCAAAAAGCTGCCGTGTCGTTCATTGCTCCTCAAACACTAAAACACATCCAGAGTTACGTGTTTCTGAACTTCCTCTAAGAAGAAAGGACGGCAACAGAAGAGCTCCGTGGCTTCAGGCTCGATCGCCGTTCAAATGACAGCGTCAGCAAAGATATTAATAGGAGGAGGTGCAAAACAGACACACGAATGAACCTTTATTAACACATTAAAGAATACTTTAGGTTAAGGTCTTCTTAAAGCTTTGGGGGTATCCACAGATAAATATTAAGTACTTAACGTCTAATATATTGCTTTCCTGCAATGTTAACTATGTTGAAGCTCTTATTTTAACTGATATGATACACATAATTATACTCTTATGTAGATAGGATAAGAAATGTGCAGAACATGACAGTTTAATGGTGGAGGTACACAGTACACACACATTGATAGATGTCTTGTAATGCGCTGTTGAGGAACCTGCGACCCAAGTTGTGTATAAGATCAATACACCTTAGAACATCTTGAAATCTTGAAAGGGATGTGCAAAATAGCCATTATACAGTTTTTAATGAACTATTAGTAGAGAATAACGAGTAATGAATATACTTTATAGGGATCTGCAGATACATGTTTAGTCTTCTCAAGCACCAACTATCAAATATCTCTCCTGATTGTTGGCACTTGACGATCACATACCTGAATGTTACTCAGGTGTAACGAAAGTCTGCTTTAAGGGTTGTTTATATTTCACATCATTAATCAGAATCTACAAAGTAACTAAACTAAATGCAGTGGAGTAAAAATACCAGGTTAACCTCTGAATTGTAGTGGAGTAGAATTACAAAGTAGCAATGTGTGGTGTCTAGACATTTGTGTTAAGTTAGTTTATTTCGTTCAGTCCTTTTGTCTTTTGCCTTGTCTTGTGATTTATTTTTGCAGTAACCTTTCCCTCTCGTTTCAGAGCATTCCTGCCCCTGGTGTGTTTTCCCTTCATTGTTGCCACCTGCGTCCCTTACCTAGTGTGTATATATAGTCTGCGTCTCCCTTTGTGCTGTGCCTGTTCGTCTTGTCTCGTCAAGCCTGCCAGTCATCCCTTGATCGTGTGAAGTATATTTTTGATAGTCCATGTAGATGTTTTTTGGTTTAGAGTTTTTGATCCTCCAAGTGAGCGTTTTGTGTTTTGACCTTAATTAAAAGACCTTGTTAATTCTGATCTGTTTCTGGTGTTGTGCGTTTGGGTCCTGAGCCTCGTGACATTCTTAACACAATGAGCTGTCGTGTGGGTCTATATTAATGCTGCCCATTATGGATACAAGCGATTTTCACCCATTTAGTAATTACGTGTTTTAAATGTGTACACGCCAATGTGTTTCCTATCGCCTAAACCTCCAGGGCTGTACACAGTTTAATACTGTCTTTTAAAACTACAATTCCCAGTAGATACGTGCCATAGAGAACATGTTGCGAAACACACAACCCAGTCTCACGGCATTTCGTGTTCACCAACACGATTTTTAATCTATTGATTCGTGTTCACCATCACGATCTTCCCCTTTTCTTCGTGTCACACAGCACGATTTTAAAAGCAATGTATTTCTACCGGGAACGTGTTTCGTGCCTGCCGGCTGCAGCACGTCTTTTTCTCCGGTCGGGTCGAGGAAGACCGGAAGCTGTGTGGTTCATAAAAACATGTTCTTACTCAATATCAAGCCACAGTTATTGCTTTTATTTTAAATCGTATAATTTCGGACTTTTGTTGCTGTGAGGAAAATAAATGGGGCTCAGAGCCTCAGGATACTGAAATCTGTATTTTTAAATCTTTCTTTCCTTCTAATTTGTTATTCTTTTCAAAATAACACACTGCTATTTACTCACCAATAACACTCAATTATCCTCGCTTTTATTTATTGGTTTAATTCCATAATCTCAGGCTTTTTTGGCGTCCGTCAGGAACTGAATTTCAAAATAAATATAACAGGAAACAGACGTAGGCATTTCGAGCGATTACCCAAGATCCTCAGCTATGGTTTTAAGCTCGGTGATTGGATGTTTTAGCCGCAATGCATGCTGGGATTTGGTGTTTATATTATATGAAATCCGGAAAACATTTTAAAAGTATAAAATAATACTTAATTCCGAGTGCTCTTGCTTTTCTCTTTGAAAGTCATCACATAACGGCATTGTAATACACGGTTCGGCTGCATTACATACTACAGATCTGCCGTAGTTCTTTATTCATAGAGCCCTGATGAGAAGACCTTTGGAACAACTGGAAGAAATGGCGCCGAAACTGAATACTTGACGTGGATCATAAATATATCAACAATTAAACAACATCTTCAGTTTCTCTTCACACAATACGTCTCCTTGCAGAATCAACACTAATTCGGCTGACTTTTACATTTGATCTAATTCACAGATAGGTTATATTTACACCATAACGGTGCACAGCTGAGAGAAGAGGACTGTAGTTTTTTTTTAAATCTTTTTATTGGCTTTTTGACAGACATCACAATGGCTATACAGTAGGTACACATGTATAGAAGACGGTCTGTAGGAACATTAAAATGAAATAGTTACCTCACCCCTCCCTCCCACCCCCCACCCTCACCCCTATGGGCTATGATCACATTATAAACAAGACATGAATCAAAAAGTTACAAAACACAAAAAAACAGCATTAAAAAAAAGAACGAAAAGAGGGATAGAAATTACATGAAATACAAAGACCTGAAAATTACATACGAATACAGATGCTTCTTCATGTTCGCAGTCAGTCAAAATAAATAACAGGGAAATAACGGTACTGAGGAAACAGAGAAGGCAAAAAAAGTAATGGTCAATGTATCAGGGAGATAAGGAAAAGGGGAAGTGAAGGTCTCTCCTCCCCCCCACCGGGTTCACTCACACCTCATCAGCATCAGGGTTGATTGTAAGGTCATTGATTAGGACTGTAGTGTTTAAAGATATTACTGATTTTCTTTGAATGTAAGAATGTAAATACTGAGTCTGAAATAGTATAGCAATATGCTGTAAAATGATGTGAAAGCATGAATAAAACTACACATCTTCAGATGTTGTACATACAAGTGGCTGTGTGTACCTTGTGTGCACCTCCTAGTGGTTAAAGCACGTTATTGAATAATTGTTTTTATGTGTTATATTTAAAATATTAAGAGTACATACGTTCATAGGGGGAAAGTATAAATATAGAAATATAGAATATAAAAATCAAGAAGATACTATAAGTGATCTCTACAATAAAACAGTTTAGTGCAGGATGTACACAGATATTAATAGGAGGAGGTGCAAAACAGAAAAACGGATTAACCTTTATTTAAACATTAAATAACAGATTAAGGTATTTGGGGGTATCTTTCTACAGATAAATATTAGGCCTGACAAAGTACTTAACGTCTAATATATTGCTTTTCTGCAATGTTAACTATGTTGAAGCACTTATTTGAACTGATATTATACACATTAATTATACTCTTATGTAGATAGAATAAGAAATGTGCAGAATATGACAGTTTAATGGTGGAGGTACACACATATTGATAGATGTCTTGTAATGCACTGTTGAGGAACCTGTGACAGTAGTTATACAAATGCCACTTTCATCACATTAGTATGCATGGCATGTGACAGGCCGCCCCGCCCCCGGTGACCAGAAGTCCCGCCCCTGTGCCCGGAAGTCCCGCCCATTTTGACCAGAAGTACCGCCCCTTTCAACCGGAAGTCACACCACCTAAGCACCTCCCCTTCTGGTATAAGCCCCGCCCTCCTGGTGGATGTCCCGCCCTCACTTCCGGCGGATGTCCCGCCCCCGCTTCCGGTTTACAAAATAAAATAAAAAATAAATAAAAATGGAAAAATAAAATGCCGTTGTTTCAATCAATTAGTATGCATAGGATATATGTCCCGCCTCCTAACCACTTCCTGTGCCCCTAATCCTGTATACAGTATTGAATGTAACTTACAAATACTTGCAAATAACATGAAATTAATCAAAGTAAAGCATCTAAAAAACCATATATTTAAAAAAAGTCAGCCTCTCTGTTTTTGCGAACAGTCTGAGACAAGTCAGGACATGAGGGGAGAGACCATATGGCGGCCGAGGGGAGGGGGACACACACACACACACACACACTTTCCCCGCCCCTCACCCCTCTCCCGTTAGAGGTTGGATAAATAAAAGCCAGCGTTTTTTGGTCACTCTTCAATATTTTTCAAGTCGAGAGAAATTGGCCAAGAGACGTCTTGATATGAGTTTAATCAGCGAGACACCGGTGACAACTTACAGCCATCCGTTGGGTGCTCCAATCAAGAAACGAATGCAGTTTGTATGCCGGGTTCAGACGCCTACAGCCGAAGAACTTCACGAAGAATGGATTCTGAAAAATGGCGATGTTTGGGGTTATATATTCAACTATATGGATAATGAACTGCATTTCTACAATCTGAAGAATGGAGAAACGTATGGACCCCGCAGTGTTAAAGCGACACTGACCTCAACAGATTGGGCTGTGTTAACTCTGGTGTCTTCCCGAGATCTACACGCAACCACTGTATTGGAAGAAGTAGTGCATCAAGAAACCATCGTGGAACCACCGGTGTACAAGATATTTGCAAAGAAAAGCAAAGAAACACAATCAGCATGCGAGATTAAAGAAGAGTTTGCATCGCTACCCCTCAAGGTGAACACAGCCAGAAGGGAGAAGAGTCCTGACAAGCACCGTCTGGGAAACTAAAAGCGGACCCTCCGGGCGTTGGTATTACCGCTCAAGCCGTTTGGTGACGTTGGGTAAGGACCCCTCTGATGATTTTGTTTTGGAGTATTTAAATTCTACATGCGGGGTTGTTCAAACGTCCTTGAGGGTGCCTCTGACTGCATGGCTGGAAATGATTGATGGGAAAGCTACAAAGCTTAAAGAACTTTTTAAACAGAGTCAGACATCGATGGACATTATACTGGTGAAAAAGACCCTCACGTTTGCAGAGGACTCCGCCCCCCAATCAACATAACAAGTCCCACCCACCTCAGCAGATCATTTTAAAATTAAGGACCCCTCAAGAACGTTCTGTGATCAACAACCATGAATCTGGAAAACTCTATCACCGCGAGCTGCAGCCTGGATCAAACGCCTACAGGACCGCCATCCTCACCAACAATTTGGACACCAGATCTCGACAACTATATGGCGGGTATTGATATCACGGGGTGGCTGGATATGCCTCAACCTCCATCTACTCCACCCGAGTCTCCAGGGGAATCGACAGTAGTAGGCGTTGATATGCCATGCTATATTTGTGTTCCTGAGGTTGATGCTGCAGAACGTGCCCGGACATCATCATTCCTGAATACGGTAGAAGCGGTTGTAGCCCATCTATTGGATAGAGTCGTGCAACTGTACAGAGAGGAAAAATGTAACAGATATCAAATCGCTCATCCCAGTCAGAGGCAGCACGAGTGTCTGTTTCTGTCCGAAGATTACTTTCTGGATATAAATGATGACGATGTGATAAAGAGACTGTGGACCGTTCGTTTTATTCCAGCCATTCGGGATGCTCTACACCAGAACCAGATTCATGTGTCAGAGAGGAGAGTCTTTGGAGCTACAGAGGCTATTCTGCACAATCTCAGAAACACCAGACTCTTTGAGGCTAAAATGGAGCAGATTTACAAAAAGCTGATAGAGAACGACGAGACCCAACTGAAGAATATAAGGGGCAGCAATAGGAAAAACAAATGATACTTTTTCGTTAAAGTATGTTTTTATTTGTATCTGTTTTTTATATTTTACTTCTTTTTAACATGTTTTTCTATACATGGGTGTGACATATTAATAAAATGCTTGGCAAGAAAAACTTTTGTACTCATTACCTCAACGGGGTGTAACAGGAAACATGTCTGAGAAACGTGCTATGCATAGAGTGTATTACACGCCTTCTAATCCAGGGAGTTTAGGAGGTGTGGATAAACTCCACAGAGCTGTACAGAATGAAAGGGGTAAACAAATAAATGTAGAGAAAGTCAGAGAATATTTATCTGAGCAGGACGCATGTACTTTGCACAAGCCGGCACGGGTGCATTTTGTAAGAAACAGAGTTTTCGTACTCAGACCGCTGCAGCAATTTCAAGCAGATCTCTGCGATATGCAGTCGCTGTCCGAATATAATGATGGCTTTAATTATTTGTTAACAGTCGTCGATGTATTTTCGAAAAAAGCCTATGCTCAAGCATTAAAGAAAAAGACGTGTATTGAGGTTGCCAAAGCCTTTGATACCATTTTAACACACAGTGAGATCCCTAAAAAGTTACAAACAGATGCGGGTAAAGAATTATTTTATAAAGTTTCTCAACACTTATTGAAGAAAAGAGGTATACAACATTATGCAACCGCCAGCGACATGAAGGCATGTGTGGTAGAGAGATTTAACCGTACGCTGAAAACTAAAATGTGGAGGTATTTTACAGCTAAAAACACTCATAGATATATAGACGTCTTACCTGAACTACTTGAAAGTTACAATGATAGTTATCACCGAAGTATTAAAATGAACCCACAGCAGGTAACCAAGGAAAATGAGGCTCAAGTGTTTCGTAACCTGTATAACCCCTCCAGCATTCGTAAAAAAGCTGCTGTCAAAGTGAACTTTAAGGAGGGGGAGCTTGTAAGGATATCCAAATTGAGAGGAGTATTCGGAAAAAAATATGAGCAGAGCTATACGGACGAATTATTTACGGTGTCTGAAGGCTTACCTCGGCAGCCACCTGTTTACAAGCTCAAAGATTATGAGGGAGAAGAGATCAAGGGGACTTTTTATGAGAAAGAGTTACAAAAAGTGAAGATAGCCAAAGACAAGGCTTTTCAAGTCGAGACAATTCTAAAAAGGCGTGTGGTGAGAGGGAAAAAACAAATGTTTGTATCTTGGCATAATTGGATCGAAAAATGTAACAGCTGGGTTGATGCTGGCGAAATCAAAAATGTATAAAAGCAAACAGAATCAACGCTCAGTCCTTCATTACAGCCATGGAGATACATGAAGGGTTCTGCATTACGCTGCCGTCCAATGCCAGCCTGAAGGTATTTCAAAACAATACAAGCTCTAGTTATCAGGTGAACCTGGCACAACCTTTACACTTGGATGGTTCGTGGCAGGTCGCCCTGACAGAAATATCATACCCACACACCTGGTATAACTTACCTACGGAAGCAGCCTTTTTTGAGTGGATAAAGAAAACAAAACTCCCCGACATATCCCCGGCTAGCAGGTTAAAGCTTCATATGTTTAGAGCTGGTTACTATAGTAGCATGACTCAGCTCATAGAAGAAATTGAGTCCTGCATCAAAAAAATTGACTCTGATGTCAGTTTACACTATAATCTAATTCATAGGAAAATCGAATTTCTAGGAGGGACCCAACATCGTTTCCGCTTTCCAAAAACCGCCGCTTATATGCTTGGAATACAACCAGACCATTGGCATACATTTGATGATAAATCAGCAGACTATCCAGCGGATATAAGTGCTGGCTCAACACACCTATACTGTTATAGCGACGCGATCAGTCATCAACGGGTAGGTGACGCTTTTGCTCCTCTCTTGAGAACCGTAGATATAAGAGGAACATTCGGTGATACCGTAACTCAGTATTTTAATCCTGCATACTGCTTGCCGGTAACAAAAACACACATAGAGAATATAAAGGTAGAAATAAAAAACGACCAGTACAAACCAGTAAAGTTCACCTACGGAAAAAGTGTAGTGAAACTTCATTTCCGACCCTCAAAAGCAGGGCAATCTTTTACAAAACGATGATTCGTCTCATTGCTGTTTTAGTTTGTGTTCTTCTAATTAGTGTCTACAGTGTGTAGATCCTGCCCCTCCCTCTCCCTGTCTGAGTGAACGGTGACTGCAGAAACTACACTGCGCATGCTCAGAGTATTGTCCTATTTAATGTGTGTGGCAACAAAATAATGACCCTAGGGGCATAGAGCTGCCATCCCCACCATACGCCATCTCACATCACTCAGAGCTGATTGGCTGTGAGTACGTGTGCCGCGAAAAGTGTGGTGTGTGAAGAGGAGACGAGAGAGAGCTGCAGTGAGGCGTCCTAAAACCCGGAAGTGAGCTGCGCATGGCTTCCCTCCACAGAAAGCAACGAGGCTTCTCCATAGGATTTAGAAAATAGCTCAAAATAAGATCTGCGGGAAACGCAGCTGTTAGATAAATGCACGTTTTGTTCAGCCGGTTAATATCCACATGTCTACCCTACTTTATCATTTTGGAATCATAAATCTATTGATTAGATTAGATTTATGATAGACTTTTGAAACTACAAGAACATAAGGAGGACTTTTACAAAAAAGTAATAGAGATGTTTGTCCAGAGGGACAGCATGGAAGCTTATATATAGACATCTGAGTTTTTTGTGCCCCACCACTTTTGTACATATAGAAACGCCACTGCAAAAGGTACACAGTACAAGTACTTGATTGTACTTTTGGTAGTAGTCCAAGTAGTACTGAATCCAACAGTACCAATTACATGAAGAACTTATTGCACACAATCCTTTTATCTCTCATCAAATATGGCAGAAAACATGCATTATTGTACTCTGGAGGGGAGTTTGACAGAGTATTACTCAAATAGTACACAGTAAAAGTACTTGATTGTATGTGTGGTTGTAGTCTAACATGTACTGAGTCCAACAGTACCAATTGTATTAAGAACTTATGGCTAAAAATCATTGTATCCCTCATCAAATATCATTGATTGATTGATCAAATATAGCATAAGCACTTGTACTACCGTCAGCGCCACTTCTCGGCGATTACCGTAAAGACGCTATTAATCGCGCACTCAAAGATGAAGCGCTGCTCATTTGACCAAGCAAATGCGAGAGACCGGCTGAGTTGACCGCATTCAAATACATGAGGGAGGCCCGATACGTCACTATCGCCTCCCCGCCAGGCGCGCGCAGAGCAGAGTGGAGAAGTGCGATCACAGAGCCTGCCGAGGCTAAAAGACTTTGATGTGTTGTTTAAATAGGGGGACCTGCCATCAGGTCAGTCCCAGGACCTGATGGCAGGTTAAGGCGGGATTGATTGATTGATTGATTGATTGATTGATTGATTGATTGATTGATTGATGGATGTGGTCACAAGATGGAACAGCTTGCTTGTCATGCTCGAGCGCTACCTGGAGCAACAACAAGCAATTGCTGCAACGCTGCGGAGTGCTGAAGTCAGGCGCAACGCACGCGAGGTAGACACTCTGGAACCAGCTGACATCACGGACGCCGAGGACATGGTTCGGCTTCTCTCACCACCGTGAGCAACCACCGTGCTGTGCGATGAGTCTCAACCATAGACTGTGGTCTCAACCTACAGTCTCTCTCATTGTGCCCCTCAAGCACATGATAGAACAAAGCATGGCACAGTGCGACGAGGACTCCTCCACCATCGCCCAAATGAAGAGAGCCATACTGAAGGACTTATAATGTTTTGTATCGCACGTTGTCTAATGATATAATCATGCACGGGCCGCTAGAGTCCATTGATATGCTCTCCAGATTAACAACGGCATGAAAATAACCTGCCGATGCTCCATGGCGGAGGCTCCGGTAGAAATTGCCCGGATGTGCGTTTTTACCCCCTTAAAGAGCCTGTGACAGCATCCCAACAACTGTTGTGCAATGAAATATTGGTCTACTAGTAATCTCGAACCGTCAGTTTAAAAAAGAAAAAGCGATACCGTTCCGTTAAATATCAATAATTTCGAACATCGTGGGGAAATTCCTTCGACTCATTTTGAAGTTTTGGGGGAAGCCGGAAGTGACGTCAATGCGGGAACGCTTCGAGAGCCAAACACGGACAAAGTGTGTTGTGTCATGCGTAGAAATGGTGAATTACTGAGATTAGGCACGTTAATAACGTTTTAATGAAGCTGACGACAGTATATTCATATGTGTCACTGCTTTCATGTCAATTCAGTGACATAAACATACATGATCGTGGTGAAGATGATGATTACATTAGGATTAAAAATCGGGAGTGAGAGCTGCTGAATCAACACATCCTCACTCCCAGGTCGGCCTATGTTGACGTTATGTCAAGTCCCCTGCCGGCTTTTTCCAACGCAAGGGGGGGGGCCTTAGCGTCCATTTTCAACGCCAGGGGGGGGGCCTTAGCGTCCATTTTCAACGCAAGGGGGGGGGGCCTTAGCGTCCATTTTCAACGCAAGGGGGGGGCCCTTAGCGTCCATGTTCAGCTTTCCGGGATGTCCATGTGCTTCTATGGACGCTCATGTAAGCACGGCATTCGTTTGTGTCAACTGCCCTTAAAGGCAATGAAGACACTACACTACCCAGAATCCCCAGCTATCGTTTGGCCTACACCATGTGCTCTGTTTGACGTCACGTGATTTCTCCCTGCAGAAAAAGAAAACATGGCCGAACTTCGTTTTATTCTGGGTGTAAAATGCCTATTTTAAAGTTAGTTTGGCCATTAAAATGCGTTTTGATGTCATTTGATGCGAGAAATATGAGTTGTTATTTCAGATTATGTGTGCAGTGGATGTACATGATCTTTAGTTTGCTAGTTATTACGAAGATTACTTCAGGAAATTGCGTCCAACGTTTTCATTGTTACCAAGGTGGTTGCTAGGGACGCTGCTATCGATATTATCTCTGTTATGTTGTGTAACTGTTTAATGGTGTTATCTTTATTGCTACCCCCTTCCCCGTCAATGTATAGTGTTGGTCCACAGCGCAAACATATTAGTTTAACACAATCCGCATCTAAAGATACGTTATTTGCCCCTGTGCAATTCCAGTCTCACATCTCACAGCACATCGTCATTAACAAATACCGGAAACAGACCGAAAATATTTTTAAAAAATAAAATAATACCTTATTCCGAGTGCTCTTGCTTTTCTCTTTGAAAGTCATCACATAACGGCATTGTAATACACGGTTCGGCTGCATTAAATATTACATATCTGCCGCAGTTCTGTATTTATAGAGTTCTGATGAGAAGACAAAGATGAGGAACTGAAAACGTGACGTGGATCATAAATATATCAGCCATTAAACAACATCTTACATTTCTTTTCACACAATACGTCTCCTTGCAGTATCAACACTAATTCGGCTCACTTTTATATTTGATCCAATTGGTAGATAGGCTGCATTTACACCATAAAGGTGCACACCTGATATAAAGAGACACCTGGTGGTTAAAGCATGTTATTGAATTTCATTATTTTTATTATTAGATATTAATAGAATCCCTATAAAGTATATTCATTACTCGTTATTCTCTACTAATAGTTAATTAAAGACTGTATATAATGACTATTTTGCACATCCCGTTCAAGATTTCAAGATGTTCTAAGGTTTATTGACATATCATATAGGCCTACACAACTGTGGTGTAGTTCTGCACTGAATGAAAAACTTGGGTCGCAGGTTCCTCAATAGTGCATTACAAGACATCTATCAATATGTGTGCATACCTCCAGCAATGTTAACTATGTTGTATGTATACTATGATGTAACGCAAATGTTCCAACTTGGGATCAATAAAGTATATCTTATCTTAAGCTGATCGATGCCTACTGCCATATTTGCAAAATGTGCCTCTGAACCTTGACAAGTGCATGTTTCAGGCTTATCAATTAATGTAATGTAATGTAATGTTATCAATTAACAACAGTTTCAGGCGGCCTGTGGAACTGCCAGTCAGCTGTTCCTAAGGCTGACTTCATCTCTAGCTCCGCTTCCCTGCAGTCTCTGGATTTCCTTGCTCTCACTGAGACCTGGATTGCTCCATCCAACACATCCACCCCAGCAGCTCTCTCCACAGCATATTCCTTCTCCCATACACCCAGACCCACTGGCAGAGGAGGGGGCACTGGTCTCCTGCTCTCTCCCACATGGAGCTTTTCCGTCTTCGAGCTACCTAACTTCACTCCTTCCACCTTTGAATTCCATGCCGTCACAGTAACCCATCCTATACAACTAACCATTGTTGTTCTCTACCGTCCACCAGGCACCTTGTGGGACTTCTTGGAGGAATTAGGAACCAGCTCCACACCTCCGATCACTTCTTCATCTCATTCTCTTTACCCCTTTCCAAACATAACAAACTAATCTCTTCTCATCCTGCACCTGTCCGCCGTAACCTCCGTTCCCTCTCCCCCTCTACCTTTGCCTCATCGGTGCTCTCAGCCCTCCCTTCCTCTGACTCGTTCCAACTCCTGCTTCCAAACTCTGCTGCAGACACTCTCCTCTCTACTCTCTCCTCCTCTCTGGACTCTCTCTGTCCTCTCACATCTCGGCAGGCTCTTCAGTCCCCTCCTGCTCCCTGGCTAAATGACGCACTGCGTGCTAATAGAACCGTCCTCAGGGCAGCAGAGCGGAAATGGTGGAAATCCAAACACTGTGACGACCTCCTAACCTATCAGGCTCTCCTCTCCTCTTTCTCTTCTTTGATCTCTCAGTAAAAAAGCACTTTCTTTCAAGATGAGATCCAATCTTCCTATTCCAATCCTAAAAAACTATTTTCCATCTTCTACTCCCTCCTGGACCCCCCCAAAGCCCCTTCCCCCTCCTCCCTCTTGGACCCCCCCAAAGCCCCTTCCCCCTCCTCCCTTCTGTCAAGCG
>JAULUE010000034.1:0-40224 GCA_036324585.1 Champsocephalus esox
GAAAGAGCATAGTAATCATAGATAACACGGCAGGGTCCGTTACAGTTTGTTTTCATCTGATTTAAATTAAACAAAGTCTTGGCTTTCAGAATATTAAACTTGTTTCGGCAAATTCAGATGATAAATAAAACTTTGAAGCTTCGGCATAATTACAAGCGGAGAACGGAGTAACTTAACGTCACAGCAGGCAGAACAACAGCCGGTGTTTCTCGTGAGGGTTTCCCCGGGAAACAAACGCAAACATACACACACTCGCGAGCTTCCCCCAGACCAGTAATCCAAACCAAAATATCTTCCCTTCGTAGTATAAATTCCACGGGTGGAGCTGTCAATTCTTCCTGGTCCTCCGGACCGCCTGGAAATCTCTTACCGGTACTAAGGACCGGGTAGGACCGGCACACTTTCACCACTGCATTAACCACATACAATTAGTGTTTGCGTCAGAATTCACAACGTCATTGTCATACTATATGTTACGCATCACAGTATAAGAGAGTGTGACGGGCTTCTATGTGTCCGTTTGAAACATGGGCTTAGTCGGTTGAATTAAGCTCCAAAACTTTATTTATAACGACAACAAAAAATACTGTTCGATAAAAGTGAAACAGTATAACTTAAATAAACAAAATCAAAAGTTACCAAATGAGGTTGTCCATCACTCATGGAGTAACCACATTCTAGCTGTTGCCTTCACTGCAACACTCTGCCGAATGACCCTTCCAGGGCCAACGCCGTCCCTTTGAACTCATAGCCCCTCCCCCCAGGCTTACCGTCAACAGGTTACACAATTAACTCCAAACCACATTGTCAACATAAATGTAATCCCTCAAACAAGAGGAAACTATCCGACCCAAACATACACAGGTTAACCACCTCTTAACACAATCATTCCCCATAATTAATACATTGCCTGGTTCGTGCCTCCGTCTTTTCCACATTCCCTTTGCTGGGGAGATGGTGGCGAAACTCCACACGTAAGTATCGTGTAATATAGTTAAATGTGTGTTTAAATGATTGTAGACTCACAAGCGTGCACTTATGGTCGCGCTACAGAAAGGAAGGGGGAAAGGGACGTTCTAGTGATGATTTAACGACGAACGGAAGAGAGCAGGAAATGTGTGTGTGTGTCCCCGCTGCTGAGTCAGTCACTCTGTGATATGCTCCGTCACAGAGAGGTAAATGAAAAATGCATGTACCTCTTATTAGTGTGCACAGGCCAATCTTTGGTTAGGGAGAACCTCAACCCCATCCAAATGCATTATGTTGTGAGCATAAGAACATGTCATTTTTGAAGACTGGCTCTAAGTATATGTGTGATGTCACGTATCCATATTCCTTTATGTAGGTTTTTTATTGAATGTGTACGCTGCCAATAACAGGTTATATCCCATTCTGTTATTCCTGTCAGTAGCAAACATTTGAATAAGATAAAAAAAAACATGTGCTTGCAACAGCATTTGAAATCTGTATAAAACTGACAGCCAGAGCTTACTGTCACCATCTCAGCTAAATATATTCACGAAACATCTTTAACACAAAATCATTATGTTATGAAACATTCTGATTTTGTTTGACATTGTGACCCTATTTGCAAATGTGTGGCGTGTGCACAAATCGTGTCCTTTTCTTGTGGTTTTGGGACAGTACGGAGGCATTTGCTCAAGGAACAGGCCACCCATGCTTCAAATCAGAAATATTGTCTTCGTCCCACAGCAGGGATATCTATATATACAGTGCAGAAAAGAAGTGCAAACTATAACAGGTGTCCTCTGTAAGCAACAGGAAAGTCTGAAGAATAGCATCATTTCTGGCAAAATTCATGAGTAGTACAAAAAAAGATTTTGCATAAACAATACAAAGTAACAGACACAATATTTCTGTAACCCTCGCTTCAGTGAACTGCTGTGACAGAGGCACAGGTTTCACTGTTTTCTCAGCTTCGTATGCATGCTCCATTACTCAAGCATTATGAGGACATTCTACCTGTGACTCGGCTTTCTTTCTTCTTCTCAAAGCTTCTCTGCGTGAGTCCATCACATTACAGTGGGAGAGAGACAGGAACTCTGTGGAAAGTCAATTACATCTGACAAGCCGTCCAGCTAACGGGCTGACACGCGGGCTGCCACACTCCGATGTGTTTCCGGTTCCTTTCAGGTTGCTTCTCAATTAAATGTCTGTCATGGTCCCTTGGATTTTAATGATACTGTGAAAATAAATGTATTAGTGTGTGAGTTAACTGTAGATGTCGGAGGAGGAGTGACAGAAGTTAAATGAATGGGAGGGGGAATACACTAAGATGCAGACTTAAAATTATTCACAAACAAAACAAACGACGGATTTGGCAAAGGAAAATGTCACCCAATGAATAATTCTGCATCGCATTTGCAGTCATTTCTAATAAGACCATGCAATATATATTTACTTTGTATTTATTACTGGTTCCTATTCGTTACATGTATATGTTCAAATACTTGTATTTTGCTCACACCTATCTGTGCTACCTTGAGAACTTATTTAATTGTGACGTAATTAACGTTTCCTTGTCTCTTTATTCAATCTGGCATCATGAACGTTTTTACCTTTGAAAAAACTAAAATCACTTTGTTTATTTCCTTGCCGGGACAAATTTGAAACTTACCGGTCATGTTTCAATAATCATAATAAAGAATTGTGTAGTAGGGTTTCCGTTAGCTGGTAATCACCGGACTAGGACCGGATATGCTGATGTTTAAAACTCAGTTCATGAGGCTCGTTTTTATATTGCTGCAGTTTATAATCGTAACGGATCGAAAAGTTCAGATTCATTTTTCAATAAATGATTCAACAAACAAGATAATTATTACATTCAAACAAATTACTCATAGCAGATGAACTACATTATTCAAACGTTTACATTAACTTTGAATAATAAGACGGGAGAAATAAACGGAGCCTCTCCGCTCTCTCTCTTCCATATCAGACTCGAGTCCCGGCTCTAGTATTTATTTATATATATATATATATATGGCTCTGTAAACGGAAGTTGTTTTCTTGCTCTTTCCTGGATGCTAGTTCAGTGAGTTTGAAGTAGAAAAGATCGCTTTTGCCAGTTATGTGCTGAATTAGCACCGAGTTAACGCTACATTAGCAGTTAGCACGTCTTACAATAGCTGAGTTTCTTCCCGTTAAGTGGGTAACTATGTATCATTAATAGGTTGTTAAATATTTAGAAGCCCTGAGATGCTGTTTCTTGCAAGATGTTGCATCTGCCCCGCCCCCGGCAATCTCACAATAATAAGAGCGCTGTTGGGAGAGATGACAGGCAGGAGGCAGCGGGGCTAACTATTTGTACACGTTGTATGGTTGCAGTATAGAGCTGGAGATGTAATTGATCGAGTGCACAAGAGAACACCGGATAATTGGAAAAACATTTAATGTGTTTGTGTCCAAATGGTGGAGGGAAAATAAGGGGCGTTTTCCTGTATTGTCAAAGCTTGCAAGATCTTTCCTTTGCATTCCTGCAACATCAACCCCGTCTGAGCGAATCTTCTCTGTGGCGGGGAATATCTGCTATTTGTCAAGTATTTGTCTATTTTGTCTTCATTGTTAGTTTCCATATGCCTAAAACAACCTCAAACCTAAATGTAAAAGTTGATGGCTAAATAAGAGCATTTGAGAAATTGCGCAAGTAATAGTCCGAATAATCGATTAGTCGTTTCAGTAATCGATTATCAAATTAGTCGTTTGTTGCAGCCCTAGTTTTCATGTAGGTGTCTCTTGTTACGTTTGTAGTTTTGCCTATAAACGTAAGGGTATTGATGCCCATTTAACGGTTTAAAGCTGTTAAGATCTATGAGACATAGCGAGTCAGTTTAGCACTGAGTAAATGAAGACCAACGAGGCACAGCGAGTCAGCTGAGGGTTGAGTAATTGGAGTGAGTGCTAGTCTAACAACCGTTTGGAACGGTTTAAAAAAGTCCTTTTCGGGAATAGGCTTGATTAAGGTGTCAGGCTTTATCAGTGGTTATACTGTTCTGTTTTCAACCAAGATATTGCGGGTGGATTACGGTAATCGGAGTTACAGCCGCATTACGTTAAATGTGACGACGGTCTGTTAATGGTCGCTGATAGGTCTCCATATCGGTCCCATCCTAGCGTGTTTATATAGTGTTAGAAATTAAAATCAATGTTTTATGGCATAATGTACCTTAAACATACCGTCAGTTTAAATGCTATTTTATTCTGGAAAAACCCGGAAGTTCTCAATACTAAGCTTTTATTCTGAAAATCCGTCATGACGACATCCGGGACTACCGCCCTTTAGTATCATTAAAGGGGCTATTGACGCCGTTAACATGTATTACATATAATGTTATGAAAGAGATAAGGAGGAGAACAGGCATGTGGAAGTAAGCAATGAATGTAAAATGTTGAAATCCTCTGTTTAACGCGATATCGGACACAGGAGAATGAGGGGGGAAGTCCCCTGCATCACTACAGCTCCCAGAGAGGAGGAGCGAACAGCCAGCAAGCGGGAAAGACGAATGCTTGTGAGCTCTCTTCTGCACGGCCACCAAGGGAGAGGGAGCTGCAGCCTTACTCTCCTGTTCGGACAATATTCTGTTTGTGACATTATCAGGCTTTTTATTAATTAAAGTACCAATTTGAACCTTCTCAGAGACTCCATTTAGTCTCCTTTTAAACTTCTGTCCTGGACGCTCGAATAATCCTACACAGAAAACTATTGTGTCCACACAGCTTGTGAGGTCAAGACGATGGGTTTCCACCCAAAAAATATGAAGACGGAAACCTAGTACTCGTCCAAGACGGAGGATCCTTACCTCCTGTTTACACCGACTGCGATACACCAGACGTGGAGCTGTTGAGACCTAAAAACAGAAACTCGATTCTGCTGTGGTGAAGTCTGGCTACAAAGGGAGGTGTCCGATAGGGTCGCTTATCTCAAACCAGTGAAGAAGTCAACAAGAACCCAGCAGAACTAGAGAGTGACTGTTGGCGGGAGAACAGTGACAGAGCGACAGAGACTGGCCCAACATTCTCCAGCCAGTACATAGATAGACCCCATCAGAAGACCGGGGCTGTGTTTAAAGGGGAACTTAATTTATTGTTCGTAGAAGTGTAGTTTTTTAGTCAAACAATTATGTGATTGATGGAATCAGATTACATTATTTCTCATAAACACAATTTTATAATCGTCTGAAATATCGGTTTTAAGGCAATAAGCTGCAGATTAAATAACATAACACTGATTGAGAGCTTGGATAAAGAAGTTGTAGGGTTTTTACAACAGTTTCAAGAATCAGTTTTTATTTATTTATTCTTGAGTGACTTTACTGATTTATAATGTAGTGCGTAAGGCAATATCTCATTTTGAGTGAGGGGCACCAGCCCTCCATGCATGTCACCCTCTGTGAGAATAGTTCATATTTTCCCTCTAGTTTGGAGAAATATTATTTTATTATATGTTTGTTCAGCAGTATCAAACAATGCTCTAATACTAGAGTTATTGAGACGCATTAGCGACACCAGGGGTATTGTTTTCGCAGCAACAATGATGCATAATACCAGGACAAAAGCCATTCCTGAAACAAGTAAACAATTTTTGTGCTCATGGAAAATTTTAGTGAATATGTTTGTATACCATCAGAAAGCCATACATCATACGATATTTTTTGTACGCCTTATGGCTACACAGAGAAGTTATATTTATTTTGTGCAACGTTATGGGTTTTGCGTGTCCTGTTCAGAATAGGGTAATCATTGCAATATTGATTGAGCATGTTATGCTCAAAGGAGGGAGTGTCATGATTATGCAGACATGTTGATTTCAGTGACGTTGTAGTTAATGAATAATAACATGTATTTAATAATAGGTCTCATAACGACAAATGCCGAAGCCTGGGCCTCCTCCAAGGAGGGAGTGGCCCAGTTTTAAGATATAAGATGAATAGAAGTGATGAATATGTCAGAACTCTGAGTAATATTATCCAAGTTTTGTCTACACAGGCTGGAAAGCTACAGAGATACCAGACGAGACTCCAGAAGAGACTCCTGTTCGGCCAGGTGATTGGGTGAGGGTGAAAGTTCACAAAAGACAGTGAGCTGATCCCGGTGGACGGAACAGTGAGAAGTTGTAATGAACTTCACACGAGCTCCGGTTTAAAGGTAAAGACAAAGGAGCAAATTGACACCACCTCACACATTGTCACCCTTCACTGGCAACTTCTAGAACATTATTGGGAGTTGGGACTGATTTGGCAGAGCTGGAACAAAACAATAAATAGAAATAAGATAAAGACAGAAACAGCTCAAAAGACGAATTGTCTATAGATTTGTATAGATTGTATACTAAAGTGAAAACCTATTTTTTTGTTTTACATCTGAAAAAGAGTCCAATTTTCGTATACGTTATTATAGTACTCATTATTTAAATTCTGTAACTGACACAACCATGGAGAAAATAGAGATGATGTCAAGAACAAAGCCAAACCAATTGTGGGGTCCCCTAGGGATAAGAGTTAGAATAGCATTGTTGATTGTGCTCATTACACTTGGCACCTTTTTGGTTGGATGGGGAGTACAATATCAAGTAAGACATGGATCCATGAGTTCACTCATAGAGAATGCTCACATCACTAACAAAACTCCAGCTGTGTTTCAAAAAACTTGCACTTATCCCCAGAGCCAAAATATCAGCTGAGTAACAGGAAGAGGAGTTAGAAATACTCGGTCCCAAAGGTGAGGAGGTTACAATCAAGATGATTCACCCCCATATATGCAGTTTTTGTATCAAATGATGAGATGGGTTTAACTGATCGGATATGCAAGTGATGGGGATTTACAGATTAGGGGAATCTCCAAATACACTGGATCAATGTTTTAGTCTGTACCAGAAACACCCCCTGTTAAGTTTATGGACAACCGACCGGTGACCTGAGCACAATTATTGAAAATGATTACAGTAGAAACTGACTACTAGCCCACAAGTACAGCTTTGTACGTACAAACTCTATAAACAAAATTCCCCAGCAGATTGTGGCGACATTGCAGATATGTCCGGTCACAAAAGTTACTTAAAATATGGGGACGTTATTTTATTGTGTGAAATATGTGGTGCTTGAAACATGTAGGTATTTTTAATTTATAGAAGAAAATGGTTTCCTGAAAGAGTTATTTGGAGTAGCCATGTTACAGTGGGTGAAAGCAATGTTTAGGGATATGGCACAACCATTAGTAGACATTAATTGGGTTTAGATGGCATTTAACATCTAAGACAGATAGTAAGATTATGAAAATGGAGTAGAAAGGATTGGATATATTTTTCCTCAGTGTGTTAGAATTAGCTATCGGTAATGCGTCCCGAGATCTCTCTCTCTCTCTCTGCCTGTCAGACTGCTACGACCCCATCTTCAGACAAATGACCTCACCACAGGAGACTCCTCCTCCCCTCCTCCATCGAACAGACAGAGAACCCGAGCTGAACCAACAACGACCTGAGGCATCCAGAACCAGCTCCGCCTGAGGCATCCAGAACCAAACCAGCATGCTGACAAAGAGGCAAACTCATCGGTTCCTAAATCAGGACACGAAGTTGCAAACTGAGCCACGAGATTTGGCACAAAAGCAGAGTGTGGGACATGAGCGGAACACGCCCTCCATGCAACAGCGTAGAGACTGAAAAGGAGGAGATGAAATGCAAAGCAGTTGGGCCACTGAAAAGAGTTACAGCGAGAGGATCCAAGAGCGGATGGACTGAGAAGACAGGACGGAGGAGAGGACAGGACGGAGGAGTTGGCACGGGCCAGCCGAACCTGAGGGGGTCGTGGTTTGAAGACCAGAGGGGCAGAGAAGGAAAACAGGAGTGAGTGAGTTTACACATCAACACACTTATTAGAAAATAATCCTAAAAACACACTGAGGGTAGAACATATTATTCAATCTTTTCATCATATAAACAAATTATTCTTTTAGAGATTCTTATTCATGTGAGAATTTGGGGAAGATTTAATTTGTTACAATATAGAAAGCAGACAAATCTTTATTGAATGGAAAATGTTAAAGGTCGAGCTAGAACCAAGCCAAAGAAGGTATTCCAATCTAGAGTATTGATGTCTCCATTGTAGCATGGATATTACCATAGGAGAACTGTTAAGGTGGAAACAACATTTGTTTGTCGAACCAGATGTAGAGTTTTAAAAAGACACTAGGCAAAGAGCGATTGCAAATTTTAATTTTGAAAAAATAGTATAATTGGGAGTACTACATACGGGGCCTTGGATCACTCATTTTAATGGTGCATATTTTCAACAACAAATATCGTTCAGGGAGAAGGGGTTGCTCAACCCACCCTGCAGATGTTTTAAATCTTACTTGCCCTCTTCAGAGGGATGCACGGCACCAGAGTATGAGTTTTAAAAGACAAGTGCCGCCACCTTCTAATGCTCATCCATTTAATCAGTGATGACCTGACATTTAGAGATGTTATTTAAAAGGAGAAACATATCTGCCATGAGTGAACATTCCTAAATTGAACTACAAACCATTAAAGAAACCACTTCTGTTTTTAAAGTCCTTGTTAAAGGAGGGACTAATTATCACATGCTCAGGCACTCAAGGTTCCACACACTGTTAAAGGGGTTAGCATGGTTCTTCAAGGAGACCAGAAGTGAAGATAAATTAGTATAATGCGTTGGTGATATTCCACTGGTTTTCACACCATTTCAGGGATGTTATCACATCATTAGAACAGACCACCCAAAGCTACTGAAGTGGGAACTTTCAAGTGATGAAACTCTACAACTGTTGTAACTGACCAAAATCTTCTCCCAGAAATGACTGTCTAGAATGCCGTACCCCAGAGTAGATGTTTGGTGGTATCGTGGAACTAAAACCTTGTACTCAGTCTTGCCACAGGATTGGACTGGGACCTGTGCACTAGCACAGCCAGTGATGTTTTTTATGCAGTTAATCAACATGGTGAAACCCCCCAAAGCCAGTCGGGCTAAGAGACCAGTCCCAGGGGGAGTTTAGGCTCCACAGTGTACAAGGATAGCATAGGGGGCCCAGGGGAGGCCTAGATGTTGCATTTCCATGTCCTAACGTACCGATTGATCACAACGGCCTCTTCTAGAGAACATATTACTTTCATACCTTAAATGGTATGAAAGGAGGGAGGGTACATTTCTCATGAGGAGACGGTTACAAATGCTAGCAGAACAAGAAGACCCATATACAGAGGTTGAGGAAAATGATGAGTGAGTTTAAATGATATGGATGTTCAGAGATGAGATTATTCAAAGAATGTCCAGCCGATGTGATTCTTTTAATGATGAAATCATGTGAAGAATTGAGCAAAATAAAATGCTAAAATGGAGTGAATCCATTTCAATTATCCTATTCCAAGATCGTGTATTGTTTATTTTTCATTATTATCCTATACTATTTCATGATGGTGTATTTTTATTTTTTATTATTACATTAAACTGGTACAAGATATTTTATTCTTTATTAGCCATACTGTTCTAAAATGATGGATCACATGTTGTATGGATCATTGATATTCCAAATGGGTCGTTTCTTTTCACTTTGTAAAAACAAGTGCCTTAACACTGAGCGTGGTATGAGAATGGTTTCTGTGAAAGGAGGGAGGAATAAATGTTCTGATACGAAGAATGCTGCTATTCTGAAGAACCATATTGAATGTTAACACTAGAAGTATGCATAAGGGAAAACTTTTATGTTTGAACAGTCAAAGTATTTTTGTATTTTCCTAAGGTTGATATTAAAACCATTCCATTTTATTGTATGTTTTTTATGAGTTATGTACTATCCAGAGTTCAGATGAAGAACTCATTGATTTCAGTATTATACACACCTTTTAGGTGTGTAAGGAGGGACTGTTAGAAATTAAAATCAATGTTTTATGGCATAATGTACCTGAAACATACCGTCAGTTTAAATGCTATTTTATTCTGGAAAAACCCGGAAGTTCTCAATACTAAGCTTTTATTCTGAAAATCCGTCATGACGACATCCGGGACTACCGCCCATTAGTATCATTAAAGGGGCTATTGACGCCGTTAACATGTATTACATATAAAGTTATGAAAGAGATAAGGAGGAGAAAAGGCATGTGGAAGTAAGCAATGAATGTAAAATGTGGAAATCCTCTGTTTAACGCGATATCGGACACAGGAGAACGAGGGGGGAAGTCCCCTGCGTCACTACAGCTCCCAGAGAGGAGGAGCGAACAGCCAGCAAGCGGGAAAGACGAATGCTTGTGAGCTCTCTTCTGCACGGCCACCAAGGGAGAGGGAGCTGCAGCCTTACTCTCCTGTTCGGACAATATTCTGTTTGTGACATTATCACGCTTTTTATTAATTAAAGTACCAATTTGAACCTTCTCAGAGACTCCATTTAGTCTCCTTTTAAACTTCTGTCCTGGACGCTAGAATAATCACACACAGATAACAATTGGGACCAAGCCGACGTGATTCTGGCAGACTGGGAGAGACTATCCAGCCGGCTGTGGCCTGGACCCGGAACGCAATCGTCTGACACACAAGAGATCTCAAACAATCGGTGAGAAGAAACCCGTTAAATCAAATTCTTCAATAGTTTATGCAGGAAAATCTTAGGACTGTGTGTTGGACTGCTGCTTCCGGTTCCTGAAAATTGCTGGGAAATTAATGTTAAAACAACCAAATGTAATGACAACAATCATATAACACGAGGCGTTACTTTGTCACAAGCAGGGTAAATCCAATTTACTTATTTTTCTTATATCTAACCCTGCATACTATTCGTTTGTCTGTTATTACATGTCGGCAAGAGGCTAATCGCTCCAATATAGTGTTCTTTGTTACGTTTTAAGTTAACGTGAATAGCGTGTGGCTATTTAAACAAAAGAACAAAATCACAGTGGAAGCTGTGATTATTGGATAGAGTGTTTGTATTATTTTTAAAAGTCCTTTGTGTGATTTGGCAATTATTTCAATTGCGTTTCTTGTTACGTTTTAAGTTAACGTGAATGGTTGGAGACTATTTAAACAAGAACGCAGTTGATTGAGTGTTTAGAGAACTAGTGAGGCTTTTTTATAAAAAAGTCCTTTTCGAGGAAAAGGCCTGAAAGTTTTGAAACTTTCAGTGGTTGTTTTCCTGTTTTCAAACAGACATTGCGTGTAGATTACGATGAGAAGTGCGACATTCGTGCGTTAGTTAGACGATATTCTGCTGATTGTGTTTGATTTGCGTCTTAAATGTGTCCCAACATAGCGTGTTTAAACAGAGGAGATAACCATACTGGCTCTTAAAGTCAAAGAATTACGTGCATGGATAGAGAACTGTGACGTAAGGGTATGAGGCCCATTTATAAATTGTACATTAAATAGAAATGTTATTTTAAACTGCATTGTTGTTTTGTGTTGAGTATAAATATATAAAAAAAAGAAAAACTCTCAGCAGTGGGAGCCACGAGGTGTTGTAAAATCCCTTTGTTCTTCAGGTCAAAGGTTGGAAAAGTTGCCATCTTGTTTTGCCAGCATGTTTACAATGAATCACACGGCAGTCGCCATTTCGTGAAATGCTAATTGAAGAAGTGAGACTGTTTGCTTTTACCCAGTCCTACTCCTCCTTGAGAAGGACAAATCCTATTTCTTTGCAAAGTTGGAATTATAAAATAGATAGGTTATTTTACCGTGGGTAAGTTTGGCATTCATCTGATATTGGAAGTTTTTTCTGCTTGAATTGACGTTATTGAAATATTCCAGTTTGCAAAAGTGTTTTGGCGATTATGTGCTGTGTCGTTTTAACCAAGTGTAATATTCTTCCCTTGTGTAATTCTCTTTCTATTTTTTTAGAAAAGAAAATAAGTTTTTCTTAAATACAGGTTAGTTTTGCAATAGTAAACCATAGTGGATTAAGCTGGAAATTACAATTCTGCTGGTAGTACAGAATTATTACATAGAGGAAACACTCAATAGCATTTTGAAGTCTAATTCTGAAAGTGTTATAAATACACAAATGCTTCATCGCGGATAATGCAAGTGGTTTCTAATTATAAGATAAAACACTTTATATAATACTCTTTCAAATAAGCAAACAAATGTATTGAAGCTAACACAAATTATGACATTTACATAATTCCAAACACTTCGGAAAGTGGAAGATTTTCACCAGATTTCTAATTTTCATATTTCATAGTCAAAACCATACACTGTACAATTTTTATTTTTAGTATTTCAGATTTAAACATTTGCATAATTTTTATCTTTTAATTAACTTTATTTAAATAACAGATTTAACAATTCTGATGATGTAGGATATTTTGAAGGAATACAAAGGTACTAGTCAGAGGACTAGTGCTTTGATCATTCGAATAGTTAGAGAACATGTCACCGAAAGAAACTAAGATGGGACTAGATGCAGAGCCAGGCTCAACTGCAGATATCACGGGAAGGGTAAAGATCAGATCAGATGCTACAACAGTTCCAAAATTTAGACAGAAGACATGGAACCAAATAGAGAAACTGTTGGAACAGTGGCAAACAAGAGGACTGGTTCCAGCAGATGATCAACCTGGACCAACCAAAGCCCATAGAAGAGCAGTACTCGACTATGAGCACGAACAATGCCTACAACAGCTAACTATATGGAGAGAAGCTGAAGAAAGATTTATAAGAGTTACAAGTCTGATACTCCATCTGGAATATGCCAGCCTATTGGCACACAGCATAAATGTGGTCCGAGTAGCAGACCTGCCAGTGAGGGAAGACATAGCAGAAAAAACCAAAGAGGCTCCAGTTATCCAAACTCCGAAGCTGTATCTAAGCCTGGCCGAAGTCCCTCCTCCCTCCCCGAATGTTGGTTCTATAGGAGAAGTCCTGCAGTTGGATGGAGTCTCCATGAACAAACATCTCAAAGAATTGGAGTATGAAGTAAGAGTGCTAACCAGTCAATCAAAACACCTGATAGAAGAGAATATACGATTAGAAGAAATCACAGAAGAAAGACAAACACAAAAGACAGAAATGGAAGCACTACAACTGAGACTCTTGAAGATGCAAAATAGCTGAGAAAGATACCGAAGCTATTAAAAACAAGAAAGCGGCAAGGCAAATGGCAGCTACTTCAGGGATGGCCATAGAACCAGAGAAGGCAGGTCAGACACCTCAAACAATTCAAGCTCGGGAGGTGCCAGAGATTCAGGTGCAGAATCAACAATTCCAAGGAAGACAAAGTGGCAGAGGAGGAAAGCCACGATCAAGACGAAGAACAGATGAAGGCTGCTACAAATGTGTTCAGCTGACACATTGGTCCAGAGAGTGTCCGCAGAACATTGCACCAAACAACGGCCCTCCATGCAGATACCCCGGGGAGGTTTACGACGGAGGCAGGGGGTCCCAGAGATGTCAAAGACGAACAGGGGTGCCAAACATGACCCAAATGCCACTGACACCCTGGTATCAACCACAACAATGAGGAAGCTCAAAGGACCATTTGTTAGAGATTTTAGTGGAGAACTTGTCCGCATTTCAAATCTCCGCGCGTCCCTAAAACAAGCTGGTTATATTACAGGAAGGAGTCCAGAGCATACAAGTAACCGTTTCACAATAATCTACTTTAATGGTAATATACAATGCAATACAATCAAATACAGTACAAATTACAAAACAAATTGAGTATCAGGTAAATGTGGGATCCCATATTTAATTGTACTTAATTTGTATTGTAATTTGTCACTAGATCACAATCTAGTGACATTATAAAAGGAATGTGATCTGACATTGATGCCTCATACACAATCTCAATTGATCTTACAATGTCATGGGCATTAGCAGTGCTTATGCAATGGTCAAGCCATGAAGTTGTATGCCAGGCCTCGCTTATATATGAATAGCTATCTGTAGGCATAAGTATTTGGCTTGATAATATAAGATTGTTATCATCACAAAACTGTAGCATATGCTAAGCAAACAAGGACCTTTTGTCTGATATGTCAGCATTCATGTCACCCACTACATAAACACTGGAGGAATGATTATCAACAATAAAAGAATGTATAAAAGCAAGTCTGTTCAGGTATTCATCTTCATTATGCTGTGACTCATATGGTGTATATACATTGAGAATGCTAAACTCCTTGTAATTCATTTTGATCTGTACAGCAATACACCAGTCAACTTCAAGCCTGATGACATTAATGACATCGTCCAGCTTTTTGTGCCACAGGATAGCCACGCCCCCTGCTATCCTTCCTCTCACTATTCCCAGAGATAGGTCCGTAGTGGACTCACCAGCCCCGTGAAAATTGTCATTAAGAGAGTTCAACTTTCCCAAGTCCTGCTTTGGTAAGAAAGTTTCTTGCAAGCATAAAATGTCACATTTTTGTAGCAAGTTGTCCACCACTACACGTCGGATCCTATCAGCAGCGCTGTTGCCCAGGCGCAGCCTGCGACAGTTAAATGATCCACCCCGCATAATGTTTAGCTAAGCAGCTCAGCCGTAGCCCCATTCAGTACCCTCGCACCAGCAAAAGGTCTAGCTCTGCTAGCCCCTATCACCTCCGCTTTACGTGGTTCATAGTATCGCCTCACAACTGAGCCTTCAGGCCAGAGTTCTGGGTTAAACATCTCCGCAACTTCATTGCACTCAGCACACACTTTAAACGAGCTATATCTGCTGCTCGCAGTGTCAATACGGTGACAGTTAACATCACGGCCGAGTTGTTCAGTTAGATATTCGGACAGTGTCTCAGCGTCAAGGTCTGGCGAGAATTTGGTAGCAAAAACACTCACCAACTTCGTACGGATCATTTTTATATTCCCTTGTGCAGCAGTGCCAACAATAGGCTTAGGCATCCTGTGTTCAGGTTTCCCAACAAGCTGTCTAGATAAGGCAGACTGGCCCTCGGCCCTATTCCTCCGACCTCGGCCCTGTTTCACAACTTGACTCCATACCTGCCAATGTACCGCAGTTCCTCCTGGGCTCACACAGGCACTCACGGTCCCTGTCGCAGCGACCGGGTCAACACAGTTGGGATGTACATCAGTAGAAGAGCCGGGGGGGCTCGCATCCTTCACCGACACCGCACCATCCTGGCCATCACCCTGAGCGCTCCCACAGGTAGTTTCAGCGTCACTTGGTACAGCCAGTCCTCCACCATGACTCGGCTCCAACTGGCGTTCTACGGCAGCAACTCTGCTGTCCATGGTCGCAGCCACAGCACGCAGGTTCTGACCGATATCTGCCTGAACTTCCACTATGTGTCTTAATGCGCAAACCTCGCTGTGCAGTCGCTCAATCTTGCTCAGCAGGTTGGACACATCCAGGTTGTTAAACGTAACCGGCGGCAGCTCATCCAGGTAGTGGGAGACAAAACGGGGGATGTTTTCACCGCATTCATTTAGTACTTTTAGACAGCTTTTGATATTGTTTGCATCCTTCTGGTTGCCTTTAAAGGTCACACACCGCTGCTTGGTTTCAGGACAGAGTTCAAACAACGTCTTTTTAGAAGTCTCGATCCATTCGGATTCAAAGGTGTTAGAGGCTACAAGGACTGTCTCGTCCTGGGTCATAGTTTTAATTTTAACCGCCAGGAAGTTGAGTAACTCATCCTCTACAATAACTAGGCCGTCAACAGTCTTGTATATTGTAGGTTTTAATCGAGGCCGGTGGTTTGAATCAGGAGCTACCGAGCCACGACACACACCATCAACCATCTTGGTATCAGATTGAAGTTACAGGGACTGGTATCTGATTGGTTCTGCTTCCCTCTCTAGTCCAAAGTCCAGTTAATGATCTCTCATAAATATCTATTTATTTATTTAACTGAACAGCGCTTACCTTCAGCTACATAAATACTAACTATTTTACATTGACTGCTGTCTTCGCTCCATATGCTAGTAATATGTGCTGCTATCATTAGCCAGGGGTGTTTAACCTAACATCTTTTTAATATCATTACAAAGTCTGTTATTGGGGCGTTTAGCTCCATGTGTTAGTATATTAGCTGCTATTGTTAGCCGCGGGTTGTAAGCTTAAAGTGTTAGTAAGTTTAGCTGCTATAAGTAAAGCTAAACACCTGCGGTTAACGATAGCAACTCATATTAACAGGTGGAACTAAACGCCATAGTAGCTAATATTACTAACTAACACGTCGAGGTAAACACCTGTGACCAACAATAGTAGCTCCTGCAATATGAATTAGATGTGAGGCTAATATATGCTCCTTTAATATATATTACTAACATGTGACGCTAAACACCAAGGCTAACGATAGCAGCTAATAGCTCAACTTGTCAGTCATATTAGCTGCTATCGTTAGCCACGGGTTTTTAGCTCCGCGTGTTGGCATGTTCAGCTCCACATGTCAGTAATACTGCTATCGTTAGCCACTGGTGTTGAGCTCCACTGTTAGCATTTTGCTAAATTATTTCAACGACACTTAAATGCATAATTATATTTTTGTAGCAACAGGTCTGTTAGATATTTCTGTAATATGTTTGCTCATACATTTGTATTCTTATAGGACACCATGTTGGTGAAAGTAAGATATGGCGAAAGCCAGAAATATGTGAAAGTGGCTGAGACTGAAGAAGGCTATGAAAGCTACAGTACATTTCTTCAGAAAGGTATGGATAACTTGAATACATATCACTGATTGTTTGAGTCTAACAAATGAATCTTGTTTTAGTTAAACGTATCAATATTGTCAGGTGGTACATTTCAATATTCTCTCTCAGTCATAGAAAAGTTAGGTTTACCACTACAGAGTGAGCTGCACTTGACTGATGAATCAGGGACAGAGGTGGATGCAGATGTCTTTGAAGAGCTTTTACAAGCAGGGAACCTTACAGTCAAAGTGTCCACAGGACAGTCTTCAGGTAAGATTCAGACTCGCAATGGAAAATCAGGGACCCATCCCTACTGAGTTTTTGCTGAGATTACCCTGTAACATCGTTTGGAGGGCTGAAAGTATGTTTTTGTTCTTCTTTCATTGAGTATGTCATTCTTTTATCTATCTTGCAGTTGTGCTTCAAAATGTATCGCACACTTTGCTGGAGTCGGACCTTTCAGACACCTCATTCTCCGTGACCAATGCTTCATCCTCTGCGGTGTCTGATTCATCAGATGCAAGAATAGTTCTTGAGAGAGACAGTGGAGTGAAAAGAGTCCACGCTGATCGGGAATCAGCCAAAGAGGTACAGGGGACTACACTTTTGCAATTTACTCAGTTCTTTATTCATCATTAAACATGGATATATTGGGCAGATAACCTATGATTTGTATGGAATGCCCAAGATAATGACTTCCCATATGATTCTTCTTTATCTTCTAGATGGTCAGCGATGTTCTCCAGTCTAAGCTAGGGGGAGAAAAAATCTTGCAAGAGTATGCGACAACTAAAACATTGATGGATGGTACACGACGACAGATGGTAAACCTACTGGTGGCTGACATGATCGAAGTTCATGGGTAAGGACTGAATATTCCCTTTGTGTTAATCATGTTTTCACAGATAGTGCTAAGTAATGTACATTTTGGAAACAGCTGCTCACATGTTAAAACAATCTAAAGCTGTAAGGCATTTATATTTTTAAGATAAATATATATATATTTTTTTTTAAAGGAGGATCCCGCCAACACATGTGCGAGAAAAGTGTGCTCTTGGCATCATCACTCTATTTCCATGTCTAAGAGATCCATACTCAAAGAATGGATACGTAAGTCTATGAATGAATGACCTGAATTCGAATTTGTGAAAAGGAAGTGTGTTCATTCTTAACTTTTTGAACAACCTTCCTGTAATGCTATCACTTCTGTGTTCTCAGTTTTGATTTATTTTTGGATGTTACAGGAACACTACTATGATGCAGATGGTGGATCTGGCTACTTAGCATGGAGGATAAAGGCGGTTCAGTCCCGGAGGTGCTACCCCAGCACTACCTATCAAGATGGTCCAAAGAGCAAGAGGGATTTTCTCTTGACTTGTGAGCAACTGACTGGCGAGGAATGCAGAGAGGCAATATCCTTCATAAAGCATTCAGCTGACGAATCAGTTGTCAAAGAGAAGATGAAGGCAACATTTCAGTGTCTGCAAGCAATGACTCGGGACCAGCAAGCCTCTTCAACAGTCCTGGATGTGTTTCCTCGTTTCCTCGACATCCCTGGCTTGGTAAGAACAACATGTCAAATTTTGTTTATTATTTGGATGGTCTGAGGGGTTGCCATGACTCATGGTGTTTCTCCTGTAGGTTGACCAAGATTTCACAATGATGTTTGGAGAAGAGATTTCTGGCAAAATGTTGGCGAGATGGCCCACTTTCTTCAAACCTAGGATCTTGGCAGACTGCAAGAACCTACACTCTAATGTTCATGTTGATGACCTCTTGTCTGCACAACAAAACTCAAATGAGTCAGGCAAGTATTTTCTCTTGCAGATTTTGTTTTCTGAAAATCTTGAGACCTTTCAATGTTATCGGTTGCATAACCTTGATTTAAGACTATTTTCAGCTTTAAACGACTGACTGTTATATTTGCATTTTTTTTGCCCCTAGGATGGGACAGTGACCTGTCAAGCATTATACTCTTGGTTCATCTACTCCCCCCAACCTCAAAAGGCCATAAGAAGAGTGCTAAAATTAGCTCGTATCAAGCTGTCAGCCATGTTGTGAGATATCTCAAGGTAGGCATTATTTTAGTTTTTGTATGCAGTCGTTATATCACTGGCACTCCTTGAGTTGGGACCATTTTGTTTTAAGTAGCTTAGTATGCCATTAAAACTTCTCTGTCTCTCTACGTTTTTGAAGATTGGAGCCAGTGTTGAGACCTTCCTTTCGAGTTTGGAACCAGGGCAGCCCTTCCTGCTGTGTGTTGGTGAACAGAAGAACAACATTCAACGGTTCTACGTCATCGTTGACCACAAGGCCATCCCTTGCAAGGGGCAGACATCCATGGCAGCCTTCGATGAACTCTTCAAAGCTCACTTCATCTTCAGTGTCAACTACCATGAATCCCTCACCAGCTTCTACACTTTCATACAAACCACGGTATTTAACATTGATATTGGAAGTGCCAAGGAAAGTCCCAGAGTCAAAGAACTCAGAGCAAGGCTTCTGCACACTGATATCTGAAGTTATTTACATCACTGGATGCAAATATGCTGATTTGTTTGATCTGTAAGGGACACCACAAAAGTTCTGCATTGCTTTGTCAGCATTTGAAATTTCATCATGGTTTATATCCTGGAAAGTCATTACGTTTGAAATGTGGCCAGCCTCCCGGCTGGCCACATTTCTTTATCCTTTTGTACTTATTCAGGGTTCAAAAAGCACCTCTTCAGTCTGCACAGGGACACTGGTTCAACTAGTACTATGGACAATGTGGACACTCAACGAGAAACTGATGAATCTTCAAGTTCTCAGGCAGTTTGTACTGACACTTCCGTAACCTCCCAGGTTACTTTTGATAAACAGCACGTGTTAAACATGTGAGGTTCTGTTGTAGCCCAGTTACAAGCATCTGGTGTTGCTGAGAGCACTGTCCAAGCAATGGTGGGGTCCATGGAAGAGCTTGTAAATGATATTCATAGACAAGCAAGAGATGCAGTTCTCAACTGCAGTTCAGAGGTCCAAGGCACTGATTTGGGTAAACAGTTGGGAAATAGTTTTGATCAGCTAGAGAATCCTTTAATACAGGATCCAAACGACAAAGGTTCTTTGAAGAAAAGTGGGAGATTGTTGAACCTGTTGAGGATGTTCTTGGGGTCAGATTTGATTTACGCAGAGATCGAATAACAGGAGTTTACAATCAGATACCTGTAACAGATACATTTGTGTATGTACCCTTGTTGGGAACCTTTAAGTCCATATTTAAGAACAGTGAACTATGTGAATTATTCCTGCAGGCAAAACAACAAGAAGAAGGTACTTATAAAGACATAAGTGATGGTTCATATTTCAAAAGCAATGATTTGTTTTCCAAGCAAAAACACGCTCTACAGGTTCAACTCTATTATGACGATTTTGAGACAGCAAATCCCTTAGGTTCAAAGAAGGGTATACACAAACTTGGTTGTATTTACTTCATATTGAGGAACCTACCCCCAAAATGTTATTCTGTGCTGATGAATATTCATGTTGTGGCACTTTTTCATGCACAAGACCTGAACAAATATGGATTTGATGCAATACTAAAGCCTCTCACTGATGATCTTAAAATACTCGAAATGCAAGGGATAGAGATGCCTTTCTCTGACTCACCATTGCTAGGATCTGTTATTCAAGTAACAGGTGATAATCTGGGTTTACACGGGCTGTTTGGTTTTGTTGAGTGTTTCAGCGCAACATATTGTTGTAGATTTTGTTTAACTACCAAAGGAGATTTACAGTCCGTCTTCACTGAAGATGACCCTGGTATGGTTTTTCGTACTAAAGAAATCCATGCAGAACATTGTGCAGCTCTACAGGAAAATCCTATTTTAGGGTCAACATTTGGTGTCAAGAAGACATGCTTGCTCAATACACTAACATGTTTCTACACCTCTGATAACTACGCGGTGGACATCATGCACGATTTGCTTGAAGGTGTAGTGCAGTACGAACTGAAACTTGTATGTCAGTACCTTGTCAATAAGAAGTGTCTATCTCTGGAAACACTGTCAATGAGGATCCAAAGTTTCAACTACGGATATACTGAGAGACGGAACAGGCCAAGTGGTTTACAAATGGATGAGAGCAAAACTCTTGGATTGAATGCAATTCAGTCATGGTGTCTCTTGCGAAATGCTCCCCTTATTCTTGGTGATGTTGCTGAAAGAAACAACAATTGTTGGAATCTGCTCCTCCTCTTGATTCAGATTGTGAATATTGTTTTTTCACCAATTATTACAAATGGTATGACATATTATTTGAAGCATTTAATCATTGATCACCACAAGCTGTTCAAATCTTTGTTTCCTGACAGAAGACTTATTCCAAAGCATCATTTTATGATACATTATCCAAGGTGTATTCGAAAAATAGGTCCACTCCTCCATGTATGGTGCATGAGATTTGAGGCCAAACATCATTTTTTTAAAAGATCAGTGAAGAATTTCAAAAACATTACAAAAAGCTTCGTAAAACAACACCAAAGACATTTGGTTTATCACTGGGAGAATTTTAATTTCAGAGGTTCGAGTTTGGTCCAGTCAGGAAGGAAATGATCGACAGTTTGGAGGGTGGTGAGGCTTTAAGTGCTGCATTTAAGGTGAATGCATACTGCGACGTGTCAACTACGAACTTGGTAAAGAACTATGGAACTGATTATCAAATTGGAATGTTTGTTTCCATACACACTAAAAAATGCTGGGTTAAAAACAACCCCATTTGGGTCGTTTTTTAACCCAACGCCAGGATCAATATTGGACCAACCCAGCAGTAGTTAATTTGACCCAACGAAATGGGTTGTGTATTTTAACCCAGCAGATGGGTTATACATTTAATCCAAATGCTGGGTCAAATTAATTACAGCCCTGGGTTAATTCTACCATAAATTGGGTTAAATATTACACCCAAATGCTGGGTCATAATAGCTGCGATGGGTTAATTCAACAAGTTATTATCGTCATGTTTTTAATGTAATACCCTTATATATATAAATATACCTTAAACATTTAAATTACAAACCCTTTTAAAATACATCCTATATTTGGTCATGCAAATAATATAATATGCAATAAACGCTTTTAAACAATGTTGGAATCTTAGAAAAATATTCATTTTATTGTTATAACAATTGACAGTTCAATAAAGTGCAAAAGATTCAGTTCACAATAAAGGGCGAAACTTTCTTTAAACAAAACTTAACATTTATGCATGTACAGCCTGTAAACAACACAGGCTGTGTTCTGCCTGTTGTTTACAGGCTGTACTGTACATAACACACATTAGAACAAACACATCATAACAGCATCCAGATCTACAAGCTCATAGCACTTTGTGCCACGCTATGAGCTTGTAGATCTGCCCTTTCTAAATCTCAAAATCTTTGCTTCTGGTTTGAGAACCACACGTTTTTTCAGAAATTACTGGTTCATATACTGGCCATGTAAACGTTACAAAGAAAATCCTCCAACATGATCACAAAAATGTACTGCTCCTTTACGTGATCCGAACGACAGGAAACTAAGATGTGCAAATAAACATTTTAACAATTTATGCTTCCACAATTTAGCTCTTTTAACTCAGCACACAACTTGCTCATAAAATACTTTGAGCATTAGGTAGTATTTTGAACATCACACACACACACTTCAAAAATCCAGCAATATTTTATTTAACCAGATAGAACCCTATTCTGAGCCAAGCAGAAGAAGAGAGAGAATAGAACAGGAGGACCAGCAGAAGAAAAGAAAAGGATCAAGACCACAAGTCTACTTGCAAGCAAGTATTGCTGCACGCAAGGACGTAGCAGGTTTTGACTCCTCTCCTCCCTTGATTTCGTACACTGCATTTTGGAAGAATTTCCATACAGCTTCACACTGCTTTGTGTAGTCAATGTCAAAGATATAGAATACCTTGAAACAGACATCGACTGCCTGAAGCAATGTGTTTTGTTCTAACGCCTCCCCATCAAGAATAACGAACGCCTGAGAGGTGTGCCAAATATCGTTTCCCAGGGACAAGACATATGGGTAAGGTCTTGACACCTTCGCCTCATAGAGGTACTCCACCAAGTTTGTTCCAACCTGAGAAAGAAATAAAGAACAAAAGACAAGATAAATTCAACAAAGTAAAAGATTGTGCAAAAGCAAAGAGTAAGCAAGATTTGGCAGTGGCTGATAAAATGCATATTCAGAAACAATGTTCTGAATTATTCTTGAGCCCAGGAATAACAGGCAGTCAGGCACATTCTTAACCACTTAAACTGGACCTGGTTGGCTCTGTACTTTAGACCATTGTTTTCCATCTTCACCAAATCTCTTCGCCAAAAATAGCCGATCTTGCTGCCATTTTTGTATAATGTCAACCCCCCCAAGAATATGGATGCTGGGTTCAAGTGATTAAAAGAATAACATTTCCCTTTAGATATGCAGAAGGACTTACAGGCTTATGATCGATGAAGGCCAACTTAGACTCCTCGATAGTGTACCGGAACACTTTTCGGCCAACCCTGTAGACAGTTGGTGGAAGCAGTGTTGGTAACTGGCTCAGAGCAAGTTCCCCCAAACAATCTGTAGGAAGACAATTTTATAGGTATCAATATGTGGCATGGCAAATCTGTGAATTGGTCATTTAGTAGCAAAATAAAGTCTGCTGTACAATATAATAATGTATTACCGGGTGTTAATCCATCAAGCGACGAGATAAGTTTCCCTTCCCGTCTCGCCAGGTGCAGGATCTTGTCTTTAAACAAAGGTAGCCAGGTTTCGAAGAGCTTAGGCGCAGCCTCTCTATGTAGGATCTGAAAGTCCTGTGCAATCTAAATGAAAAAGAAAATTCAATGTGGCAGCTGACATACTGATAAAAGATTGTTATAAACAATGCATCCACATCATATGTAAACATATACTCCTTCCTAACTTACCATGTCTGGAGTGAATAGATGTGGGAACTCTTGGCGGATCCCCTGAATGTCCCACCCGTTTTCCCTTAAAGACTTGGCCCTGTTTGATAGTTTGCAGAAAGTACAGCAGTACAAGAATGTTAAAAGGATAACACAAAAAGCCCTGAGGGCAGTTGCAGACAGGTGCTCTTGTATGGCAGTTTTGGAGGGTAAGGAGTTGCACTTTCTTGATGGCTGGTGGTAGGGTGTTCCACATTTTGTAGGGTGTTCCACATTTTGTAGGGTGTTCCACATTTTGGTAGCATAATAGTAAAATGCATTCATCCCCATGTTTGTGTCGATTATGGGGTGGGGGAAGAGTAATGGAGCTCCCACTGGTGTTGTGCCCTTTTATTTTGACAGGTACATGGCACTGGTCCCTTGAAAACCAGGCCCATTGCAAGTTGCTGTACTCTGTCCTCCCCTGAGCCATCCCACTATAGCATCATAATGAGCAGGGGTTAGGTCATAGGTGTGAGAGGTCTAGTAGTAGTTTGTTTTGAGAAGTCTGTAGTTCAGATTTGAATGACTTGAGGTGCAACAGTACCATGATGAGGTGCATGCATAGGCAAAATGACATTGAATGAGTGCTGCAGCTAGTGTCCTCAGTGCATTCCTACTGACCTGTACACTGCTGTATCCTGCATGTATTGCTCCACCTGGTTGAGGGGCTGCGAATTGTGTTTCAGCCATTCTTTACACTGTATGGCTCTTTCTTCCGATATGGTACATTCTATAAAAGTACACCTAAGGATATTAACAATCTCCAATGATGTGTCGGTATTGCTTAAACAAATTATTCAGTTACTTCCAACGATTACCTGGTATGAATGTCCTACGAGTGCCAGCTTCACTACTTTGTGGTGGTGTCTGCTGCGTAATCCGTGACCTGGCCGGTTTTCTCATCCTCTTTCTGACGTTTCGAAGCCTCTCTTCGAGGAATCCAGTGGCTGGGCGGTGGTTCGGTCCTGGGGTGAACCAGTATCCCTGTCAAGAAATGAAAGTCTTTGGTGAATATGAGGCACATTTTGATAGCGTGGCGACAACATGTGGCTGAGCCATCTAGAACAGCGTTTGTCTGTATGTCTGTCTGACAACACCGGGCATCAAACAGCACAGAAGTCCAGTACTCTGGTGCTGGGAGATGAGTTATATTGTGTTCAACTAACTGTTTTAGCATCAATTCCTCAATAAAATGTTAATTACTTACGAAGCCACTGCTTGTGTCCGACTCGTCCTCCAAGGAGGGAAACCCATGAATCAAAGCTGCAGCCAAGGCCTTTTTTGTCTCACTGGTAGGACTGCAAACACAGAAAAACTAAATTACCAGCAGAGTCAAATTAGATCTTAAGTATTTCTAAAACATGTGTTGCACCCCAGTATAATGGCTGTAGCATATTCTGCAGCTAATAGGCATCCTAATAAATTAAAAACACTACTGAACATGTGTTGTGCATGTTTATGTTGGTGGTCTAGGTAAATGTGAGACTTGAAAGTAGTGTCCCGTCTTATCTTTTCCCCAGAAAGAAGATTCATATACCTTTTTCAAACCAACATAACATTCAGCAAAAACCCCACTATTTTTAATTACCTCTCTCCAAACTTCTCCATGAGGTGAGATACCAAAATACGGACAAGGCACTTTCTTTGCGAAGGGATGATCACATCCTCATCAAGGCTCTCCAGGATCAGCTTGCCTTCAGTTGAGCCTGTGAGAATCTGGCGGATATCCTGAGAAAATTGCAAGAAGGGACAACATCACAGATATCGTTTATTACTCTTTAGTGTTGATTAAAGAAAAAAGTGAAACCCAAGTCTTAAAAAGTGGAGCTTACAAATTGTGGAATTATATGTAGTGTTTGAGGTATCATCGCTGGTACGACAGGTGCCGTTTGGTCCTCCATGGAGGGTGGCGTTGTGGCAGTTGGTTGGACATCAGGACTTGTAGGTGGCACAGCAGGTTCAATCTAAACAGAACCCAGGTTAATGTAACAAACAGTGACAGCCACCTAGAATTGCCGGATGAGCACCAGTAATGTAAATCAGTGTACCACACCAGCAGACTCAGTAGACTGCACACAGTATGCATTGTGTGAAAGATATGCACCACGCCAAACTTTTGATAAATTCAGAGACCTGTGTAAAGTATGGTTTATATTGACCCCTAAGAGACACAAAACCACTCAGAAACCCTTCACCCGAGTGAATGAAAAATGCGACAAGTTTGGACCATGCAGATCTGCGGCAAATTGAAAAAGATATAAAACAAACATGTAACTTCTTAACTGACAGTGACTACCCGTCGCTGTCGGGTGGAAACCGTGTATGTCCAAAATTGTTCCTTTTATAATTTTTAACATTTTAAAATTGTGAAATAGCCAATCGACAAGCTCTTGACGTTGGGAGCTTGTAGATCTATTTGTACTACTTTTGTAAAACACTATGACGAATTGGTACATTTACAAATATAAAAAACATAGTTTAAATATGGAGACACAAGGTTTCTGCCCAACAGCAACGATATGTAGACAGATTAAACAAAAAATACTTACTGTACAATTTATCACATCCATCCCAGTATTTACAGAAACATCCCAGTACTCCATCGCATGATCATCCCTGTAGTCCAAAGGCACCTTTTAAGCAGCATTTATAGCTAACCACTAAACAAATATGGCAGGAAAAAATGGACTTGTCGAGTCAAAATGCTATTTACAAAGTGTCATACTACTGTACTGGTGGCAGTAAACTGATTTTCTAAAAAAGTCTATAGCGCAGTGAAATGTATAAACTGTCATCAGTCTCGCTGAATGACTTCACTGCATGTAGGGGATGGTGATCAAGCAGCTCTCTCACATCAACAGCTGCCAAAACTTGAGTGGGAATCACACTGTATGCAAAGAAATGCCTATCAAACCATTGTGTTTCCCACTTCTGTACAACAAGTTTTATTGTTGGTGTGTGTGATGTTTGGTCTAGTACTAAAATGGACTTTATGAGACCAAATTGGGGCTCCCCATCTGGGTCATAAGACAGGAATACAGTCATGCCTGCTCGATATGCAGTTCCCTTAAAGGTAACCGAGGCTGGTTCATACAATTCACTGAAAAGGGGAATGCCTGTTAGACCACTTTCGATGTCTTTAACTCCCTCAATGTTGGCCAGAAAGGTAGTGTGCCCTGGACCAACTTCTGTATTGTGGCTCAACACAGTTCCACACAGCAAATTATAGCACTGCGCTATCTGATGGCGAAAGGCCATGGTTTTGCAAATGTTTCGGAAATTGCATGTTACATGGCTAACCCGTTTAAAAAAGTTGTGTTTCGCTTCGAATCTCATAGCCCAAAACTGAGTCAAGGGTCCGAGCTTTTGAATGGCTCTTGGGTAATGGAGCATGAAGTGGTGTTTTGGTAGCAAATAGTGAAGAGGATAGAGCTCCAGGAAGAGAGAGTGATGCTCTTCAAGGATTTTAGCTAAGTACAGTGTTGCTTCAACAGTAAGAGAAGGAGAGAAGATGAACTCCATACATAACAGTAACAGTAGGAGAAGTTTCCATTCCTTGCAATGCATGGGGACCAGGTCACCTATCATTGTCGGCAGCAACCTAAGTAGGCACCACATTTGAGCTGCTGATTGATGCACGGCGCCTTTAACCTTTTTTAGATCATCCTTACTAATTACAGAAGGTCTGTTACCCTTATCACAAAAGCCATAGTCAAAGCTTGTGATTCTGTAGTTTAGTTTGTCAAGTGTTAGATGTTTCTGCTCAATCAGTGAAGTCAACACAAGCTTGACTTCATATGGCCCTACGCCTTCCAGTATATCATGCATGATGTCAGGTGCTATGTTGTCGGTTACATGATAGAAAGACAAGTCATTCAAGACACTGTCTCTATTCAGGCCTGTCTGGGAGCGGTCGGCTGTACGCAAATCTGCCTCATGACTATTGACATCACGCAATAGTGCAGGATCTGCCAGCGTCTGAGACCTCCGGGCATCCTTATGTATTCTGCAAAACCGACACATATAATTTCCAGAGAAGCTTTCAATATAGCCAAGCATGGCATTCACGCCCAAATTGTCTCCCACTACCTGGACCACTGTAAACCTTACAACACCTTGAAAGTTGGGGGTATCAACAGTGATGCCATCCCTCTCAAGACACCTGATCTCTTCCACAATAGGGCGCAGCACTGCATCAAGGCCATAGGTCTTAGCGTCATCGGATTTGTACACTGCTAAAAGGAAGTGTGACTGCAAACTTGATAGCAGGTCTGGTGGCAAGCTCTTTAGGGTGAAATATATAAATCCTAACTTGTGAACCCCAGTCTTAGACCCAAGCGGATTGACTGTCTCACAATCATCTTGGTAAATCATAAGTGGGATCGAAACCTCTTTTAATAACAGTGGATGCGTTTTACAAAACTGCCCATCAAATAAATCTTGAAGAGCATCACTCTCTCTCTGCTGCCATTCTTGCATGGCCTGTAAAACCCCAGGAATTTCAAGTAGCTTGGTTAGAAGGCGCTGCAGCGGAATACGCTGATATGAATCACGAACTGAGACTTGTCGCACAGTGCCAGTGGCAGAGGCCCTTTGCTGAACAAAGCATGCCCCCCCAGTGAAAATCTCCTCAACTGGCTGAATGAAGTTTCCTGATTTAGCAAAATACTGCATTTGTTTATAATCTGTATCAAGTCCTTTGAAAGGCTCGGCTAATTCCAAGAACTCCAGCCCAAGCTCTTCTACCTCTGGGCTTTGATCAAGACCAAAATGACGAAATAAAGACATAGTCTTTGATTCTAGTTTGCCCACAATATCACCAATTAAACTAGAGGTGTGTTGAACCATAAAGTTTAAGTTAGAGAATGTCAAAGAAGGTTTAGACCTCAGATGAGCTAAAAAAAGGGCTACCCGGTTGGTCATGTCATCTTGCCCTAGTTCATCCCATTCATCCTCAACTCCCTGCACAGGCTCATTTTCAGGAAGCTGTATGTCAACAGGCTGGGCCGGACCTTCAAGGGGATCATCGAGAGTATCACTTTGGTTTTCATGCTCCTTTAATAGGTGTCTTCTATAAGACCTTATAAAAGAAAATGTTCTACCACAACCAGTTTCACTACATTGGAAATATGTTGATGAATGGTTTACATGATGTACTGCACGTAAATGTTGAAAGAGAGTCTTGGCATCCCCTGGAATTTGCCTTTTGCATTTAAAGCAAATATATGCCATCTGCAAATTTGAACAAATCCTCAGAATTAATATGCGTGTATGGGGGAGGGGTGTAGCCTCTCACATCTGCAGTGATCTAACTATACTTACAAGTCCTCTAAATTTTTTGAGGAACTTAAGCCTGGGGCCAGCTTTTGGAATCAATTGGCTGATGGTCCCCTCGTCTAAAAGAAGAAAACTCTCCTCGTCAATTCCCTCGTCTGAAAGACAAAAAAACAAAATACAAGGACATATTTAAACCATGGAGAACAGCAAAAAATAAGAGGCTAATTACATGGAAGCTATTGGAATAAAAATGCATTTTCAGTAACATAAAATACAATGCAGTCAATGCCATTTCAAATAATTCCTTTACCTAGCTATACAGATGATCTGCTTGCTGTGAACGTAAACAAAAACATGTTCTTACCTTTAAATCTATCAATAAGGTATGTCAACTGCCACTGTGTCAATGTGTCACACACAAAATCGTCCATTGATCTGAGACAAAAAACACATAAAGAGCTTAATTAAAACAAAACATAAAATGTACATTTGCTTGACTTCAACCTCACTGCTGGGGCTAATTTATTCAGTTGATGAGGCTACTAAAACTGACAAATGTCTGCTTCTCCTATTTATTTATTTATTTATTTACTTGTATTACCTGTTGTATTTAGCACACATGAGCCCCACTTACTATGGTTATTAGCATTGTATTTTATCTGCAGACTTATGGTTATATAAAAGCCTTTATTTTTATTTAGAGTGATACACTTTTGTGACTGCTAGAAACAGGTCAACCCACAATAGAGCAAGATTAGTTAACCAACTACGGACAGCAGCCACAGGAACTTTTGCAGTCACAAATTGCTGTGAAAAATGGAGAGAGACCAATGAAAGTGAAAGTTAAGTTACAGAGAACCTGCTTTTTTTTTACACCAAACCTTATCAGTCCCCTTATCAGACAGAAGTTGACAATTATTTAGTCATATCCAAACCAATTCAACAGAGTTCTTCAATTTAAAAGACATGGATCCAGCCTAAGTGCTAAGCTTTAAAACTGAATTAACAAATCACATTACATAATGTGATGACAGAACTGTAAACAGAATTAACATTTATTTTTATTAGGGCCGGGACTCGATTAAAAAAATTAATCTAATTAATTTGAGGCTTTGTAATTAATTAATCGAAATTAATCGCATTTTTAATCAAATATGTTAAACACGTTTGTAATGTTAACTACTGTAAGTTGGTCGAACGAATGCCTCCTCATCCGGAAGCTGACCGAGCAGACCCGAGCAGCAGTCGAGAGGAGCCGAGCGCATCGTGCATTGATCTGTTGGTAATGCCTCGGGGTTCCGGTGGGCATGTAAACAAATGCATAATGCTGCGCTATACTTTGTGGCCTCATCCAGTTGCATAGCGACACTTATTGTGTAGTTGTCTTTTAATAAGCAGGTAGTCACATTAGCTAGAACTAGCTAGATCTGATCGATATGGACATCAAAGCGAGTGAAGTCTAATCTGACGGGAGAGAGAGATCAGCTGCTGCTGACGAGTCGAGACGCAGCTCTGCATAACCACATGCCGCGGTGAGCGGAACAAAACACACACTTCAGGTTAGAATATCACACGTAGCTATTTTAATTACCTCTCACACGTAGCTATTTTAATTACCTCTCAAACTACCTAAACTAGTTATATATATGTTTAGTTTTACTGTCGGGTCTGGATCCGCGAGCTGCATGATACTGGCATAATAGATTGCCCGATCGGGCACCCAGCAGGTGAGGCTTCATTGCCCGAGCTAAATACTAGATGGCCCCGGGCCATCGGGCAGTCCTTAATGTCGAGCCCAGTGAGTTGGTTATTTTCTCAGACGTGGACTGACTTATCCTGGCCCTGAAACCAGTCATCTGGTTGAGTGTGGGTTGGGTCAGGGTGTGGTTCCTTGCACTCGGAGTCGGGCTAACGTCCACGCTAGCTGCTACATGCTTTGCATTAGGTGATACTCTAGGCTTGATGTGCTGCGGTGATATGCCGTGCTCTTGTCGACGCTTCCATCCGTCCGTTTTTTAAAACAAAATGTCCCATCCACGGGGCCGACCAAAGCGGTCTCATCAGCTTGTTCGTTCATGTTTGACTATTGTTTCACTATTGGTTTGTTGTTGTTTGAAGTCCCATGCTGAAGTCATGAACCTTAGCTGGTGCTCCAGTATAATCGGTACGCCTGAAACTCATCCAGTGAGAAACGTTCCGCTGTGCAAAAATAAGTGCGATTAAAGTGCGATTAAAATGCGTTAATTTTTGTGTAATTAATTCATCTTAATTAACGCGTTAAAGTCCGGGCCTTACTTTTTATTTAAAATATATAAATAATATTTCACATCAAAAGAAACAGTACCATGGTTGTTTTATTGTAGCTGAAACTTTAACAAATTAAATAACTCAGTTACCTCCAATAATTAACCCATGTTTGTATAATTGTGTTAACTCTGTGTGTTGCTGCTAGCATACATAATACCTGACGTGGAAACGTTACTCGTGGAGGGGGCTACAGAGCAGAGCGGCATCCGTCACGTAACATTAACTGCAGAGCGAAAACCACAGTGGCAGTCAGCTCCGCATGGCAGCTAGCTTGGAAGCTAATTTACGTGACGCAGCCGAATAACGGCGCAACATTCCTTTGTAAAAGGGGCTGATATTACTGACATATAAGCGCCTGGGGTAGCACACTTTCCGTTTAACTTTCCCAGGGTAATGCTACCGTCATTACGTTTTCAATCCTGATATCCTATATTTGAACCATCTCCCTAACTGGCAGTTACACAGACTAGCTAGTTAACGACGTTAGCTTGAGCATGTTCGTCGGCTCATTCGGCTTTTTAAGTGAGATAAAAAAGAACACTAAATAACAAATTAACTATCAACGTTACCACAATATCGCTCATGGACTAGCAGTTGATGACATTTATTAACAGATTCACAGTTAGATGACAATGTTTTCTGCTTACCTCCTCCAACTTTCCCCAACGGTCTTTCTTGTCTCAATGATCTTCTCTCGCGATGATGATGGTTAAGTTTACGGTTATGCCCAAATATCGCGAGTGCACACAGGATGCAGGGGAAAACCTTTCCCGCCAGATCGCGGTCAAAATCAAACAATGGCAGTCTGGAAGTCCCCTTTGTCTCAGTTTATCTCAATATGAATGAATCTAATACATGTGAAATTGTTGCGAATCATGCAAACCAATACCCAATACCATATACATAACCCAGAATGAGTTAAACATTTCATAACCAAATGGTTGGGTAGACAAAAATATTTTGACCCATCACTTGGGTTGCACAAAAATAACCCAATACCATATTAATAACCCAGAATGGGTTAAACATTTCATAACCCCATGGTTAGGTAGACAAAAATATTTTGACCCAGCACTTGGGTTACACAAACATAACCCAATACCATATTAATAACCCAGAATGGGTTAAACATTTCATAACCCCATGGTTGGGTAGATGAAATAACCCACTGTTTTTTAGAGTGTAAGAACTGATAAAGAAACTCCTGTTTTTGGAAAAATCAATAATATCATTCTAAATGAAGATCGAGCTTTCATTTTGATTTGCAAAGTGGACATGCTGTATTTTGATGAACACTATAGTTCATACTGTATTGAGGAGACGATTGATTCATTTTCTATTGATGATTTACGTGATTATAGACCCTATGACAAACAGTGTTCTAATGAGATGGATGGAAAAACATTGTCATATTGTGTAACCTGTGCTGTTAAGGACTGCATGGACGTACTGTGGAATGTTAATGAAAGACTATGTTGTATGTGTTGTTTTCACACAAATACAGTTACATGTTAACTGCAAACTTTGAAACTTGACTTGTGTCTTTCTTTTATATCGTTTTTATTAATAATGTTGCATTGTGTGTAGGTGAAATTATAAATTGACACCCTACAGTGCTTATGAATCAACTCTAAAGAGTTAAATATTGAGTTACATTTTATATCCTTAATAGTGTTTATATGACTTTAACTCTATTTAGTGTTAAAAATGTACACTTGTGGTGTTAACTTTTGACACTGCAAGCTAGTGTTGCGTACATTTAACACTGACCGGTGTTGACCAGAGTTACATTTTAACTATAGAGAGAGTTGCTGGAACTCTGTCCTAGTGTAAACCTTTTAACACTTTCAAAAGTGTAGTTTTAACTCAAAACAGTGTGGACCTATATAGACACTTTAGAAGTGTTGGATTTGACTCTATAAGAGTTAAATTAGCACTGCTGATTTTGCTGTGTACATTGAGCCATATCTGTCACCACAGGAGGGAGAGGTTTAATGTAAAACTAAATCGAGAGTAGCATTTATATTATATTTTGTCATATCTGCGCTATGAGCAGAGCTGACAAAATAAAATCTAGAGTGTACAAGATGAAACAAAAAATAGCCTAAGCCAAACAAAGGAGCCAAAAGGGCGCAAGTCTACCGCTAGAAACAGAAAGAGGACTCTAAAGAGGAGCCAAGTCGACACACCTGAGATCACTTCCAGTCAACACCAATTGGAAGGAGGCTGCAGGTAAACGCAGCTAACAAAGGGGAAACAACACACTCTACACACCCCTAACACACAACACACAAGAGTCCAATACAATCTCCCAGCTTAAGTCTGCCGTGTCCACACAGGAGCAAGACGTGTGAGACGTCTGATCGCAGCAGAGCCTCCCGAGTGATAGCTGTCCCCAGGCTTTGCAGCGTTATCTCTGGCAGGTGTGCGCTGGGATGGCTCGGGGATTGGAGCGCGTCAGGCCTGGCGTGCTCCAATCAATCAATCAATCAATCAATGTTTATTTATATAGCCCAATATCACAAATGTTACATTTGTCTCAGTGGTCTTCACAGTGTGTACAGAATATCAGTATGACAATACGACACCCTCTGTCCTTAGACCCTCACATCGTACAAGGAAAAACTTCCAAAGAAAACCCAGTTTAAAGGGAAAAATGGGAGAAACCTCAGGGAGAGCAACAGAGGAGGGATCCCTCTCCCAGGACGGACAGACGTGCAATAGATGCCGTGTGTAAATTGAAAAGATAATACATTTGCAACATAGGTAGTCCAAATGTTTGGAAATGCATGTGTGTATAATAGGAAGATGAATCCACAAGGATATCCATCCAGGACCGATGATCCAGGACCACAGCCACGACTCAAGATCCAGCGCTCGCGATCCAGGACACAAGACCGCAGGATCATCCATGACTCCGGATCCCAGCATATATAGACCCCAAAAAGAAAGACATGTGGGGAAGCTGGGTTAATCGGAACATGAGAGTACACGGGTATAGACAGAGAGAAGGAAGAAGTAAGATGTCCCCCGACAAACTAAGCCTCTATCAGCAAAACTAGGGGCTGAATCTAATCAGCCCCAACTATAAGCTTTATCAAAAAGGAAGGTCTTAAGCGCACTCTTAAAAACGGATAGGGTGTCTGCCGCCCGAACACAAACTGGAAGCTGATTCCACAAATGTGGAGCTTGATAAGAAAAGGCTCTGGCTCCCATTGTACTTTTAGAGACTCTAGGAACAACCAACAACCCTGCATTCTTGGAACGCAATGCCCTAGTAGGACAGTAGGGTATAATGAGTTATTTAAGGTAAGATGGCGCCTGCCCATTAAGGGCTTTGTAGGCGAGAAGAAGAATTTTAAATTCTATCCTGTGTTCTATAGGGAGCCAGTGTAAGGCAGCCAGAACAGGAGTAATGTGGTCCTTTTTCCTAACTCTGGTTAGTACACGAGCCGCAGCATTTTGAATCAGCTGAAGCGACTTGATTGACTTCTTGGTACTCCCTGATAGTAAAGAGTTACAATAATCCAGCCTCGAAGTAACAAATGCATGGACTAGTTTCTCTGCATCGTTTTGAGGCAAGATATGCCTGATTTTTGCAATGTTACGTAGATGGAAGTAGGCGGTCCTTGAAATTGATTTTATGTGGGCGTTAAAGGATAAATCCTGATCAAATATAACACCAATATTCCTTACAGTCTCACTGGAGGCCAAATTAATGCCATCCATAGTTAGTATATCTTTAGATAATTTGTTTCGTAGATTCTTCGGGCCAAGTACAATAACTTCAGTTTTGGTCGTGTTTAACATCAAAAAGTTTAAGGTCATCCACGTTTTTAAGTCCTTAAGGCAGTCTTTAATTTTATTTAGATGATTAATTTCATCAGGCTTAATTGATAAATATAGTTGAGTATCATCCGCATAACAATGAAAGTTTACAGAATGATTCCTTATAATATTGCCTAACGGAAGCATATATAATGTGAACAAAATAGGTCCGAGCACTGAGCCCTGTGGCACTCCATGGCTAACTTTGGTTTGCGTGGAAGATTCATCGTTGACACGTACAAACTGAGAGCGTTCAGATAGATAGGACCTAAACCAGCCTAAAGCAGTTCCCTGTATGCCAACCAAGTGCTCTAGTCTTTGCAATAGGATATCATGGTCGATAGTATCAAATGCAGCACTGAGATTGAGCAAAACAAGAATAGAGACAAGTCCCTTGTCTGAGGCTATTAGAATATCATTTGTGACTTTAACCAGAGCTGTCTCTGTGCTATGATGTGTTCTAAAGCCAGACTGAAAATCTTCAAATAAATCATTTTTTTATAAGTAATCACACAACTGTTTTGCGACCGCTTTCTCAAGAATTTTTGAGAGGAACAGAAGATTAGAAATAGGTCTATAGTTGGCTAAAACCTCTGGATCGAGGTTGTGCTTTTTAAGAAGCGGTTTTATCACTGCTACTTTGAATGATTGTGGAACATAGCCTGATAATAAAGACATATTCATAATATTTAATAAAGAAGTGCTAATTAATGGAAAAACTTCCTTCAACAGCTTAGTTGGAATTGGGTCTAACATGCACGTTGATGGTTTAGAAGAGAGAATCATTGAATGTAATTGTTCAAGGTTAATGGCTGAAAAGCATTTAGAACTTACGATTCCGGGAGCTGTTGATAACACTATACTGGTCGAAGGCAAGAGGTCATTAATTTTGTTTCTAAGAGTAACAATTTTATCGTTAAAAAAGCACATAAAATCATTACTACTGAGTGCTATGGGAATAGAAGGCTCAATGGAGCTGTGGCTCTCTGTCAGCCTGGCTCCAGTGCTGAAAAGAAATCTTGCATTATTCTTATTCTCATCTATTAATGAAGAGTAGTATGCTGCTCTCGCTTTACGCAGTGCTTTCTTATATTCATTGAGAGTAATATGCCAAATTAAACGAGATTCTTCAAGTTTGGTGGAACGCCATATCCTTTCAAGTTGTCTAGACTTTTGCTTTATTTTGCGGGTTTCGGCATTATGCCATGGAGCTAATCTATGTTGCTTTATTTTCTTCTTTTTCAAAGGAGCAACAGAGTCTAATTTTATTCGCAGCGCATCTATAGCACTATCAACAACATGATCAATTTGGGGTGGTGTACATTTTGTATAAGTTTCCTCCCTTACATGCAGACATGCTATCGAGTTAAGTATTGGTGGAATCTCTTCCTTAAATGTGGCTATAGCACTAACGGATAGGTTTCTGCTGCAAGAGCTTTTGACTAATGCTTTGTAGTCTAGTAACAGTACTTCAAAAGTTACTAAGAAATGGTCGGATAAAGCAGGATTATGCGGTTCGACTAATAGTTGCTCAATTTCAATACCATAAGTCAGAACAAAGTCGAGAGTGTGATTATAACAGTGGGTTGGTTTATTTACACTCTGACAGAAACCAACATAATCTAATATAGAGTTAAATGCAACAGTAAGGCTATTTTTATCATCGTCAACATGAATATTAAAGTCACCTACGATAATTACTTTGTCTGTTTTAAGAACCAAAGTTGATAAAAACTCAGAGAATTCTGATAAGAATTCTGAATAAGGACCTGGTGCACGATACACTGTAACAAATAAGATTGGCTGCAAAGTTTTCCAGGTTGGATGCGTAAGACTAAAAACGAGGCTTTCAAAAGAGGTATAATTACATTTTGGTTTAGTATTGATAAGTAAACTTGAGTCAAAGATTGCTGCAACTCCACCTCCTCGGCCCGTGCCTCGAGCAATATGAGTGTTGACATGGCTGGGTGGAGTGGCCTCATTTATGCTGACATATTCTTCATGTCTCAACCAAGTTTCAGTGAGACAGCATATATCAATATTATAATCTGATATTAAATCATTTACCAATATTGCTTTAGATGCTAGAGATCTTATGTTTAAGAGACCACATTTAATCTTCCTGTTTTGTTGCACTGTAGTAGTTGTTACATTTACTTTTATTAGGTTATTATGTATGACACCTCTATTAGGTTTTACCTTAAATTGTCCTTGGGCAGACACACACACCGCTAATATTGGGTATTTTATTGGGTTCGGGATTCCTATGGGTGACTGCCTAGGAGAGAGCGCAGAGAAGCGTGTAAGACTGCGACTCTGCCTCCTGGTCTCAACTCCAGTTTGTCATGGATTACGTCCACAAAGCCCTGAAATGTTTGCCGAAATGAGATCTGCACCTTTCAAAGTAGGGTGAATGCCGTCTCTCTTAATCAGACCAGGTTTTCCCCAGAAGGCTGTCCAATTATTTACGAAGCCCACATTGTTTGCTGGGCACCACCAAGACAACCAGCGCTGAAATGATGACATGCGGCTATACATGTCATCATTGATCAGATTGGGGAGGGGACCAGAGAAGATTACGGTGTCCGACATTGTTTTAGCATAACTACACACCGACTCCACATTAAGTTTGGTGCATTCTGATTGGCGTAAACGAACATCATTACCACCGACGTGAATAACAATCCTACCGTATTTGTGTTTATTTTTAGCCAGCAGTTTAAGATGCGCCTCAACGTCGCCCGCTCTGGCCCCCGGAATGCATGTGACTGTGGAGGCTTCGGTCTCTAAATTCACGTGTCTCATAATAGAGCTACCAATAACCAGAGTTGGCTTCTCAGCGGGTGTCTCGCTGAGTGGGGAATATCTGTTAGATACGTGAACGGGTTGGTGGGGACCTGCGGGTTTCGCTTTATGCCCCTTCTGAACAGTCATCCAGTCTCCCTGCTGCTCGGGAGTTGCCGTGGGACGGCTAAGAGGAGCTACCTTTGGCCGGTCCGCACTGGCTAACATGGGCTTTACTTTAGCTGAGTTACTTTCTAAGATGCGGAGCCGGGCTTCTATGGCTATGATTCCCGCCTCCAACCTAACAACTATACTACATTTAACACATGTATCCTTACCAGTAAGGGAGGCCGGGAAGTAACCAAACATGAGACAGGAAGAGCAGGAAATAGCACCAGAGGGTGGAGAAAGAGCCATGGCTAGCTATCAAGCTAAAGTAGCTACCGTTAGCAAACCCGAAAAGAGTGTAGGCAACTGTGGAGTTACAGTCGCTAAGAGAAGGAGAGTTGTGAGTGCTTAAGCTGTAGTAACTTGTGATTACAACGTCAGGCAGTTGCCGTGATCAAGAGTTTTAAAACGATCGATTAAGTTTAAGTTAATAAGCTATCAGCAACAGAACAGACACACGGGTTACCCGGAGATGACAACAACAACCGGAAGTTACAACGTGCAACGTGCTCACCGCAATAGGTTCCTCCAATCAGTATCTTCGGGGGCGGAACCAGGAGTTGGTAGCCAATCACGCTGAAGCAACCACACAGCTTATTTACATACAGGATAGCGAAACAGGATTAACAGGACCGGAGAGGCGACTGAGGGGGCTACTACCCAAAAGGGTATGCGACGGCAAAAGGAGGTCTATGACACCTGGCCAATGAGAGAAAACTTCCTATGCAAGTTCTTCCTTGTATCAGTAAGCAACCTCCTCTGCATCTTTCTCTTCAGCAGTGTGACTGTTTGTTTGCGGCCAGTCGTCATTCGACTAAGATCATCATGAAGAGAAAACGATGTAACGTTCTTCCTCAACTCATTTCGACTGACGCACCCCCTCCCATGGTAGGTAAGATCCACAGGATACTTCGCTCTCTTGTTAGAGTAGCCAAAAGCAGTCTGTGCATTCTTTTGGAGCTTGTACTTCTTCTGAATGTTTCCACTGATCACTTTTGCTATCAACTTTGTTTTTGCATTTTCATATTTTCTTTTAATATCTTTAATCAGGGAAAACAAGAGCTCTTTATGAGTGAATTCACTTTTTAACGTGGTGATTTAGACGAACTTCCTTTCTTGGCCCTATGGAGCCTCTTCTTATATTTCTCAGTTTTACTTTTCTCTTTTGCGAGCTGTGCCTCCGATATTTCGATCTGATCTTTTAGTGTCCTCTTCGACCTTCTTCGAGCACTTGCCCCTAGACGCTGTGGCCTGAAACACAAAATATTTGTATATTATTATTATATATGGATTTTTAGTAAGATTTTAATGAGTTAGTTATCAATATGTCGTTTTATGGGGACATAAATAGTTGATAATTGTCCTTCAAATAAATCTAAACTTTCTAATAAGTCATCAGCTAAACTTCCAATGATCTAACCTGGAAGGCCCTGGCTCAGGCTGATTCCAGGAGCTGCAGGGGGTCTGCTCTCTGACTGTAGCAAAGCCCTGGCTCAGGCTGACTCCAGGAGCTGCAGGGGGTCTGCTCTCTGACTGTAGCAAAGCCCTGGCTCAGGCTGGTTCCAGGAGCTGCAGGGGGTCTGCTCTCTGACTGTAGCAAAGCCCTGGCTCAGGCTGATTCCCAGGAGCTGCAGGGGGTCTGCTCTCTGACTGTAGCAAAGCCCTGGCTCAGGCTGATTCCAGGAGCTGCAGGGGGTCTGCTCTCTGACTGTAGCAAAGCCCTGGCTCAGGCTGACTCCAGGAGCTGGAGGGGGTCTGCTCTCTGACTGTAGCAAAGCCCTGGCTCAGGCTGACTCCAGGAGCTGCAGGGGGTCTGCTCTCTGACTGTAGCAAAGCCCTGACTCAGGCTGATTCCAGGAGCTGCAGGGGGTCTGCTCTCTGACTGTAGCAAAGCCCTGGCTCAGGCTGACTCCAGGAGCTGCAGGGGGTCTGCTCTCTGACTGTAGCAAAGCCCTGGCTCAGGCTGACTCCAGTAGCTGCAGGGGTTCTACTCTCTGACTGTAGCAAAGCCCTGGCTCAGGCTGACTCCAGGAGCTGCAGGGGGTCTGCTCTCTGACTGTAGCAAAGCCCTGGCCCTGTCTTTTTGCCTCTCTCCATTTCTTTCTTTTTGCCCTCTTCGCTCTTTCACTAAGCTCCCTTCTTCGTTACAGTCTCTCCGTCTTTTTTCCATTTGTCCCTCTCTTTCTCAAGGTACTTTCTTCTTCTGTCCGGGTCAGCATCACGACGTTCCCGATATCTCTTTGCTATCTCAGCTCGTTTTGAGCTCATTCC
>JAULUE010000034.1:40724-96500 GCA_036324585.1 Champsocephalus esox
AAAGTTCAAATTACTTTCTTTGAAAAGCATGAAAAACAACTCAATCTACTCAACGTTAATCTACACCATCCCTGTGTATTCAATCAGTAGTTATCGGTTGTATCTTTACTCGAACTATTTCACCACTAATAATGCTAACTGGCTTGCTAACTAGCTTAGCAGTATAGCATTAACCACATGTGATTGGGGGAAGGGGACAATGGGAACACTCAAACTCTGCAGATAAATAACCACAGTGCTTGTCAATACAAAACAATCTTCATTTATCTTAGCTCTAAATTCTATAGATGCTGACCTTAAAAGCTGATCTCATACCAATCTTGTACACAATCGTTTCGGCTTCGATCATCACACAAACATATACTTTTCGGCTTACAAACTCCACACAATATACTTTATCAAACCAGACTACGCAGGTTTAACACATCAAACATATAGACTAACATGAATGGACCCAGTCCAGCGTAAAACAGAGGTATCCCAGATACAATCTAGTGCCTCCCCAGAAGGTCTTAATACTATGTAATATTCACATTAATCGGGCGGCGCAGAAGATACAACAGAGACGAATAGAAACACTATATACACACTCCACACCACTTGCAATCACCACGGAATTAAACAGGTAACTGTCTCACCTTTCGTTTAGGCCCAGCCAAAAACCTAGTGTGATGCTAGTTAGCTTGCAGCCTTCCCCCGTCTGTTCCAGCTCAATCTCGCTTCAGGGTCCACCCAGTGACACCAAATGTTCGTGAATTCTAGAGCCCTGAAGGCAGGAGAGACTGAAAAGAGTCAAGGGAAGCTTATAAAAGTTAACAGCATTTAATTACACAAAAGATGCGGTGGTGTACATTACAACATGAAATGTGCGAGTGGAGGCGGCTCTCCCCATGCGTCCGGTCAGTCCGGGTCAGCCGGAGGAAGAGGTCAATCTTTTGCTTGCTCTTCCTGTTGTCATCTGAGGTCTTCTCCTATTGGCAGAGAGAGGAGCTGTGGATTATTGTTATTGATATCGTACAGTAACAAAGTATTTGTACATTAAAAAGTAATACAGTACAGTGTATTACTTTTATTCAAACAGCCTACACTTCTTCCTTTCATTGATAAATTAAATCACCTGATATAACAACTCAGTCTCACGGCATTTCGTGTTCACCAACACGATTTTTAATCTCTTGATTCTTGTTCCCCAACACGATTTGCCCCTTTTTTTCGTGTTGCACAAGACGATTTTAAAAGCAATGTATTTCTACTGGTAACGTGTTTCGTGCCTGCAGGCTGCAGCACGTCTTTTTCTCGGGTCGGGTCGTGGAAAACCGGAAGCTGTGTGGTTCATAAAAACATGTTCTTACTCAATATCAAGCCAAAGTTATTGCTTTTATTTTAAATCGTATAATTTCGGACTTTTTTTGTCGTCTGTGAGGAAAATAAATGGGGCTCAGAGCCTCGGGATACTGAAATCTGTATTTTTCAAATATTTTTTTCCTTCTAATTTGTTATTCTTTTCAAAATAACACACTGTTATTTACTCACCAATAACACACAATTATCCTTGCTTTTATTTATTGGTTTAATTCCATAATCTCGGGACTTTTTTGGCGTCCGTCAGGAACTGAATTTCAAAATAAATATAACCGGAAACAGACGTAGGCATTTAGAGCGATCACCCAAGATCCTCAGCTATGGTTTTAAGCTTGCTGATTGGATGTGTTAGCCGCAATGCATGCTGGGATTTGGTGTTTATATTATATGAAATCCGGAAAACATTTTAAAAGTATAAAATAATACCTAATTCCGAGTGCTCTTGCTTTTCTCTTTGAAAGTCATCACATAACGGCATTGTAATACACGCTTCGGCTGCATTACATACTACAGATCTGCCGTAGTTATTTATTTAGAGAGCCCTGATGAGAAGACCGTTGGAAAAACTGGAAGAAATGGCGCCGAAACTGAATACTTGACGTGGATCATAAATATATCAACAATTAAACAACATCTTCAATTTCTCTTCACACAATACGTCTCCTTGCAGTATCAACACTAATTCGGCTGACTTTTACATTTGATCTAATTCATAGATAGGTTATATTTACACCATAACGGTGCACAGCTGATAGAAAAGGACTGTAGTTTTCAAAGATATTACTGATTTTCTTTGAATGTAAGAATGTAAATACTGAGTCTGAAATAGTATAGCAATATGCTGTAAAATGATGTGAAAGCATGCATAAAACTATACATCTTCAGATGTTGTACATACACACTAATAATACAAAGTTATTATGGCTGTGTGCACCTCGTGTGTACCTCCTAGTGGTTAAAGCACGTTATTGAATTATTGTTTTTATGTGTTATATTTGATTACAAAAAATATTAAGAGTACATACTTTCACAGGGGGAAAGTATAAATATAGAAATATAGAATATAAAAAATCAAGAAGATACTATAAGTGATATCTACAATAAAACAGTTTAGTGCAGGATGTACAAAGATATTATAGGAGGAGGTGCAAAACAGAAAAACGGATTAACCTTTATTTAAACATTAAATATTAAATATTAAGCCTGACAAAGTAATTAACATCTAATATATTGCTTTCCTGCAATGTTAACTATGTTGAAGCACTTATTTTAACTGATATTATACACACTAATTATACTCTTATGTATGTAGATAGAATAAGAAATGTGCAGAATATGACAGTTTAATGGTGGAGGTACACACATATGATAGATGTCTTGTAATGCACTGTTGAGGAACCTGTGACCCAAGTTTTGCATTCATTGCATAACTACACCGTAGTTGTGTATGATTTGTCAATAAACCTTTGAAAATCTTGAAAGGGATGTGCAAAATAGCCATAATATACAGTCTTTAATTAACTATTAGAAGAGAATAACGAGTAATGAATATACTTTATGACTTGTTTCCATTCATGTCAATTGCAGATACATGTTTAGTCTTCTCAAGCACCAACTATCAAATATCTCTCCTGATTGTTGGCACTTGACAATCACCTTGCCTGAATTTTACTCAGGTGTAACTAAAGTCTGATTTAAGGGTTTGTTTATATTTCACATAATTAATCAGAATCTGCAAAGTAACTCAAATAAATGCAGTGGAGTAAAAATACCAGGTTAACCTCTGAATTGTAGTGGAGTAGAATTACAAAGTAGCAAAATGAGCTGTCATGTGGGTATATATTAATGCTGCGCATTATGGACACAAGTGATTTTCACCCATTTATTAATTATATGTTTTACATTTGATAACACCAATGTGTTTAATAATGGCAACTTCTAATTGTGGGGAAAACGAAAACGTTCAGTAGAGACGTCCCATAGAACATTTTGCGAAACACAATATCCAGCATGTGTAGTTCTGGGGGGGGTGTTCGATTCCAGTTTTGGATAGTCTGGCGTGGTTTCGTTCCATTTCACCCAGCTGTTTGACGCTCTGCGTAACCTTACAGGGAACTGTAGTCCTAAACGATAGCTGGGGATTATGGGTAGTGTAGTGTCTTCGGCCATCCTAAACTCAGAAATGTTGACAATCGCAATGATGCTCGAAATGTCCCTTATAGGCCTACGTCTGTTTCCGGTTATTTTTATTTTGAAATTCAGTTCCTGACGGACACCAAAAAAGCCCGAGATTATGGAATTAAACCAATAAATAAAAGCAAGGATAATTGTGTGTTATTGGTGAGTAAATAACAGTGTGTTATTTTGAAAAGAATAACAAATTAGAAGGAAAAAATATTTAAAAATACAGATTTCAGTATCCTGAGGCTCTGAGCCCCATTTATTTTCCTCACAGACGGCAACAAAAGTCCGAACTTATACGATTTAAAATAAGAGCAATAATTGTGGCTTGATATTGAGTAAGAACATGTTTTTATGAACCACACAGCTTCCGGTCTTCCACGACCCTGACCGGAGAAAAAGACGTGCTCCAGCCTGCAGGCACGAAACACGTTACCAGTAGAAATACATTGCTTTTAAAATCGTGCTGTGCAACACGAAAAAAAGGGGCAAATCGTGATGGTGAACACGAATCAATAGATTAAAAATCGTGTTGGTGAACACGAAATGCCGTGAGACTGGGTTGGATATAACATACCTGCTGCAACCCTGTGCTGCTGCTGCTTCTCTCTGCCTCATCCTCTATTGCTGGAGGCAGCTCCACCTCATCTGATCTCTGATATGAAAGCAATGTGTTATGATCATATTGAGCTATTGGTGTGAGTCTAACATTAAACAGCAGTCTGCTTGTCATACATTGCTGACGATACATTTTAAGAGGCAATTTGTTGGTAGCATCAAGCTAGCAAATCCTGCATTAGCTTCACATCAACAGGTGTAGAACATCCAATTATCCTGAGCTGATTTACTGAATAAACCAACTCACATCTTCTGCTGCGTTTCATTGTTGTTTTCTGTCGAATTCAATACTGTAGTTCAAAACCGCGGTACCTGCTCACCATCTGTGAGCTATTTTTAGAATGCCACGCTACATTCGTTGTCGCGTGCGTCCACCTGGGCAGGCTGTGTGTGTCCTTCTCCCGTGACGATAACGGCTTGCGCCTTGCGGTTACAAAATAATAATAAACTAATTTGAAACTGGTGGGGGGGGGACACAAACGGGCAGACAGCAGAGCTCGGGGCAATAATGCTGATTTGTTTGACTTTTTTACACTTCGTTATTCTCCCCCTTTCCTCCGCTCTTGTCTCTGATTGTGATTGTGAGTGTGGGGGGGCATGCAGAGGCACCACAGTGTGAGGTTTACTTTTGTGGAGAAAGATGGGAAGCAGCTGGCGTTGTCCAGAAGGGACTTCTCCAGAAACCTCATTCAAAACGTTTTAAACTTTTCCCCTGATGACCTAAACTGCATCCTCACCCTTCCTTTCAACAACGGTTTTGATGTTAGCTTCCGCACCTCTATGGCCTTTAGAGAATTCTGGATAAAGTTTGAAATTGTAAAAGCCCAGTGTTTTGCTTTTAATGTAGAGAAATGAACTGGCAATGCCTTGAAAGTAGTCATTGTCAGGATGTTCAGTGAGACAGTAACTGCAGAGGACATTCACTTTTGGCTGGGTAGATACTGCACTGTGAAAGGCCTGGCTACCAAAGTGAGAGATGAGGACGGCATTTGGAACTGTGCCTGGCGGGTCCCCATTCAACAATGGCAAGACCCCCAGGGTTTTGATGGCCTTCAACAAATGGGGCGAGGCCTGCGAGCTATAGTTCAGGCAGTCAACTCGAGCACGTGTGCTGCATTCATAACGCCACTCTACAACCAACCAAACAGTCTCCTTAATATGCTCAGGGTGTCCGCGGGGTCTTAAAAAGTATTAAAAGTTGATAAATCAATTTAGCGAAAATTAAGGCTATTAAAAAGTATTAAACGGCATTTTCCAAGGTATTACATTCTGTAGCTTGTTTCCATAAGTATCTAAATTGTCCAAAGAGGTCGTGTTCTACAGTCTGCCTGAATGTAATCATTGCGTAGGTGTGTAGTGTGATTCTGTAGTTTATTGATGGCATCCCGTTGGGTTTGACGTCATCTGAACAGGACATCAGGTACAGGTACGCAAAGGCGCGGAGTGACACAAGTGACGTTACGCAATTCAGATTTGTGCTGCGTACCAGTTATGTGCACCCCTGACTATAATGATAATAAATACTGTATCGTATAGTAATGAAACGTAAAATGGCATTTAACTGACGAGGTGTTTTGCTGGTGAGAGATTGTAGTTGCTTTAGCGAGTAGAAGCTAGTAAGCCTACTATTTGATTTGTTTTCAGATAGGCACAACATGTTTCATATGCAGACCTTATTTTCCTGTTCCATGTTAAAATAAACCGTTTTCAGTGGTACCGCTGAGAGAGTCATTTTGTTGGTCATGGAAAAGTCATTGGTGAAAAAGTGTATGAACCCTGTATGACCCATCTTGTATTGTATGTCTCCTCCTCCTGTGACATCTGCAGTGAAATGTACCTGTGCCGTTGGTTTATAGAGAAGAATCTGTGACGTCATAGGTTCACAGCCATTGGTGGATTTTGGTCACAAGTGGGAGCTCCCGTTTTTTGCCAATTATCTAGTTATTAAACAGTTCAAGAGTACGTTAATTTGCTTCGTCTTGATCCGTAGATGTGTTTTGAAGGGACGTTTGTGCATTTCGATGGATACAAAATTAAGTAAATGTTATTTTTTTCCCGTGGCGGATTGTTTCACATTCTCGCACATTTCCACCCGTGGTATGCAGTCTCGACTAGTATGTTTAGACTGGGCCTGATCTAACATTTTTCCAGTATGTTAAATCTGAACCCACGGGGTCGATGTGCAGGCGAATGAGATCACCACGTGATCAGCTGACATCATGCCGATCAGCTGCTGTCAGTTTCTCCACTCTGCCACGATAGAAATAAAATTCAAGACTGCCTTAAGGACTTAAAAACGTGGATGACCTTAAACTTTTTGATGTTAAACACGACCAAAACTGAAGTTATTGTACTTGGCCCGAAGAATCTACGAAACAAATGATCTAAAGATATACTAACTATGGATGGCATTAATTTGGCCTCCAGTGAGACTGTAAGGAATCTTGGTGTTATATTTGATCAGGATTTATCCTTTAACGCCCACATAAAATCAATTTCAAGGACCGCCTACTTCCATCTACGTAACATTGCAAAAATCAGGCATATCTTGCCTCAAAACGATGCAGAGAAACTAGTCCATGCATTTGTTACTTCTAGGCTGGATTATTGTAACTCTTTACTATCAGGGAGTACCAAGAAGTCAATCAAGTCGCTTCAGCTGATTCAAAATGCTGCGGCTCGTGTACTAACCAGAGTTAGGAAAAGGGACCACATTACTCCTGTTCTGGCTGCCTTACACTGGCTCCCTATAGAACACAGGATAGAATTTAAAATTCTTCTTCTCGCCTACAAAGCCCTTAATGGGCAGGCGCCATCTTACCTTAAAGAACTCATTATACCCTACTGTCCTACTAGGGCATTGCGTTCCAAGAATGCAGGGTTGTTGGTTGTTCCTCAAGTCTCTAAAAGTACAATGGGAGCCAGAGCCTTTTCTTATCAAGCTCCACATTTGTGGAATCAGCTTCCAGTTTGTGTTCGGGCGGCAGACACCCTATCCGTTTTTAAGAGTGCGCTTAAGACCTTCCTTTTCGATAAAGCTTATAGTTAGGGCTGATTCGATTCAGCCCCTAGTTTTGCTGATATAGGCTTAGTTTGTCGGGGGACATCTTACTTCTTCCTTTTCTCTGTCTATACCCGTGTACTCTCATGTTCCGATTAACCCAGCTTCCCCAAATGTCTTTCTTTTTGGGGTCTATATATGCTGGGATCCGGAGTCATGGATGATCCTGCGGTCCTGTGTCCTGGATCTTGAGCGCTGGATCTTGAGTCGTGGCTGTGGTCCTGGATCATAGGTCCTGGATGGATATCCTCGTGGATTCATCTTCCTATTATACACACATGCATTTCCAAACATTTGGACTACCTATGTTGCAAATGTATTATCTTTTCAATTTACACACGGCATCTATTGCACGTCTGTCCGTCCTGGGAGAGGGATCCCTCCTCTGCTGCTCTCCCTGAGGTTTCTCCCATTTTTCCCTTTAAACTGGGTTTTCTTTGGAAGTTTTTCCTTGTACGATGTGAGGGTCTAAGGACAGAGGGTGTCGTATTGTCATACTGATATTCTGTACACACTGTGAAGACCACTGAGACAAATGTAACATTTGTGATATTGGGCTCTATAAATAAACATTGATTGATTGATTGATAGCCGCGCACTCATGCTGGCTAAGTTTAATTCCACTCCCAGATAAACGATACTCTGTGAGGGAAGAGGAGTCTTCTTCCAGTGTATGATGAAACCCAGGCTTGACAGATGAGATACAAGATGTACCGTCTTAACGCGACTTCCTCCCTGGAGCGCAACAGCAGGTTGTCCAGGTAAAATAACACTCATCCCCATTGTGAGTCGCGGCTCCAGAGCCGTCTCTACACGCTTTGAAAAAGTGCGTGGAGCCAGGAATTGGCTGTGTTTTGGGATGATGGCAAATAAAAAAACGTATCTATCAAACACATTTTTCGAATAAACCATGTTTCAGAGACAACTTTTTTATTTATTCTACTAAAATCATACAAACACATATAGTTCATACACACAAATGAACACAATTAGTAGAGATGCAATAAATGACAGGAGTTGTCACTGGTAGCTAGTAGGTGGGTTCGAAACCCGAGCCCGCCAAAGTTTTCAGGCATTGTCTTCCCCTCTATCTCTCAATTGCGGCTTTTACACCAGCGCTTTTCAGTTTCTAGCTCCGAGCGGGAGCTTTTCTGGTTCAGCTCCGGTTTCCCTTTTCAGCTCCCGCTCTGTTCACACCGCCCACTGGCGCCCCAGAGCGGCTCCTGCTGCGTCATGACGTCACCGTTTACATCGCTGATTTGCTCCCAAACCATTACGGCGCTCACAACAACAACAACAACAGCGTCGGGTTGATGATCGTGTTGCTTTTAATCACACGAAGCCAAGATAAATTGAATAACGACTTCTCCAACCTCATACTTTGCTCCAGAGCGCCGTGGTTCATTGTTTATTCATGTGTTTCTGCAGCATTTACCGACCGCTGCAGTGCTGGCTGCTCTTCCACGGGAGTGTATTCTCCCGTTAGCTCCCGGTTAGCTCACACTGCAGCGGCCGCTCTAAAGTATTCACTGTCCGACTCACACAAGCAGCTGATGCATATCCCCAGTTCCCCTTCGCCTAAGTGAATGTGTGTCAGTCTGAATTGACACTGTTTGGTATCACAACGCTGTTATGAAAGTTTCTCTGGTATCAAACGGGTGATGTTGATATAGCAACCGAAGCTAAACTGACTACTTGCATCCGATAGCTGCAATAATACAAAACAACACGTCTGCCTCTCTCCACGATGATCGATAACAGTGAACGGTCAAAGTAAGGTACAAATAAACAGAATCACACGAAGCCTGGTTAGCGCTGCCTGACTTTATAAAGTGTGTTTATAGGCACTACTGCTTGTAGGCAGGCATGACAGTTGACCCATGTTCAGGGGAGGTGGGTTTAGTTTCCTGCACGCCTCGACGTGAGAGAGACGTAAGCGACGTCGCCTCTTAGCTCCAAAGCTCTTGCCTCTGGACCGACAATTTTTTGGAGCTGGAAGTGAACCGGATTCCGGAGCTAAGAGCCGTCGCCGCTGCGGTGTGAACAGGAAAACCCGGCGCTTTTCAGGCTCTAGCTCCGAGCCGGAACTGAAAAGGCGCTGGTGTGAAAGGGGCAAATGTAACACCCTCTCTGGAATAAAGGCACTCTGGCCAACAAAAAACATTGTACTCAAAGGGCCAGTACATATCACCCCGGGGCCGGATTTGGCCCGCAGGCCGCCAATTGAAAAGCCCTGGTCTAAACCTTAAAAACCTACATTGTATGCTAACTTGATTAGATCAACAGAAGCCCTATTTTTCACATTTTGCATTTATTTATAAACAACTCTAACTAGTAGATTATAATGCCGATTTTATGTAGCATCGTTAGGGTTGGGAACCAAAACTCGGTTCCAGATGAGAACCGGTAAGAAAATGCCGGGTACCGGGTACCCATACAAAATACACAATGTCGGTTATGCTTAACAGTTCTTAAACGCGACAGACCCTGTATTTCCAGCGGGTCTGTCTGCGCCGCGGTGACCCGGTGGAATACAGGGTAAGGGCGGACTGGCTATCTGTGTGTTCTGGAGACTCACAGAACACACAGATGGCCGGTCGTCAGCAGGCCGCTGACGGCCGGCACCGCCCTTACATTTTTTTAAACGGCATCATGTAAGTTGCGCTGACAGGCGACAGAGGTCCACAGTTGCCCCGCAGCGAGGCTCCCCCCGCCCTCCCGTAGACAGTTCACAAGCTCAATCACTTCATAACACCAAAGATGGGTCGCGGTAAACGCTCTGAAGTGAGGCTCCACTACACTAAGAAAGAAAAAGACAAGGCACAGTGTAATGCTTGTTAATAGCTTGCCACAGGCACAGCTCAGTTAAAATAAAGCACAGCTACTGTGCAATACATTTTTATTGCATGTATATGTTGTATTCATAAAAAAAGTCAGTTAAAGCTTAAAAGAATAAAGATATTTTTGTTTTCTAAACATTTGACCTCTTTCTTTTACAATTTTGGAATTGAAACAGGCAATCGATAAGAACCGGAATCGATACATTTCAAACGATACCCATCCCCAATGCTACGTTCACACCGGACGCGATGCGAATATTCGCATCAACGCTCAAGTTTCACCGCGGCTTGCAGTTTGTTTTATCGTGTCGTTCAAAACAGACATACCGTTGACGGACAGTTGTGGTTGTTTACACTTCCATGCAAGATCGTTTGTTATTTCTGTCCTTGACTATGGAGGATATATGAACTATTGCTGCTTTGTACCTTCTGTGGAAGTCCTACAAACGCCGTGTCTGGGTTCACAATGTAATCAAGCGTCACACACAGTGAGGTGAATGTCATTGTTTTATCAAGGAACTGCGCCTGGATGACTGCCGTTTCCAGCGGTATTTTAGGATGACCTGTGTCCAGTTTGATGATCTTCTAGCTCGGGTTGGTGTCAGGATTTCCCGGATGGACACAAACTACAGGCGTTCCCTCTCAGCTGCGGAGCGCCTGTCAATATGTCTCCGGTAAGTTGCTTTGTTTTTTATTGGCGTGTTAATATGAATACAAAATATGTAATGAATCTTACACGTCATGGTGAATCAATGCCACAGCACTATGGATCAAAATGAACTGTTTGGTGTTATTATTTAATTATAATAAACGTTTAAAAAGGATGCTGAAATAACTCCCATCATGATAGTTTGAATGACTTTGTATACTGCAGGGTAGCTGGTTTATTTACTCCAGGTGGAACTAAAGTCTGATTCCACACTTGATTATATTTCACATCATTCATCCACATATGTGAAGGAACTAAAGGTATTAATACATGTAGTGGAGTCAAAGTACACCATTTAATGTAGCCTACTTAGTTACTTGACACCACTTTTTCAGGGTGTGTCTTCATACAACTTTATTTGATTTATATATATTTATTTTCCTTTGTGCCTCAGGTATCTTGCTACAGGAGACTCATTCGGGACAATTGCCAACAGCTCCCGTGTTGGTGTCTCAACAGTCTCTACCATCATCCCTGATGTGGCCACTGCTATCTGGGACTGCCTTGTGGAGGAGTTCATTGCCGTGCCCTCTACAGAGGAGTGAAGGTTAATAGCAGAGAAGTTTGAGGAGCGGTGGAATTTTCCTCTCTGCTGTGGAGCATTGGATGGGAAACATGTTGTCTTCAAAGCCGCAGAAAACACAGAATCCCAGCTCTTTAAAAGGAACATTCTCACTTGTTCTTTTGGCAGTTGTGGACGCAGAGCCATTGATGTTGGGGGCTATGGAAGAACTAGTGATGGTGGCATTCTGGCCAACTCTGCTTTTGGTCAAGCCCTGAAATCTGGCTCCCTCCAACTGCCTGCTGGCCTGCCACTCCCAGCAGGTGACCACCTGGGACCCCTGCCACAGCTAACTTGGTTAATGCTAATGTGTTGTTGGTATCTGTAATCAAGCAAACAACGGATGTATATTTTGTATAACTTGCAAGATATGCCTACTTCCTCGCTTATTTTCCTCCGTGCTCTTTCTTGTTGCGGTAGATGTATCGTATATCTCCGGGAACCCACTCACAGCAACAACTATCTTCTCTTCATTCTTTACGACTGATCAACAGCAGGACGTCAGACGGAATCCCAATGCTGATTGGCTTCCGCGAGAACGCGTCACGTGAATTTGACGCACGATTTGAAAAAATTGAACTCTCGCGTTTGACGCTCCGTCGGAGAGAATGCGCGTCTGTCCGCGTCTCTGTATTGACATGTAATCGCACCGTCCCCAAACATCGCATCGCGTCCGGTGTGAACGCAGCATTAGATTGACACGGAACCACGGAATGTTTTAGAATGACACGGAACAACGGAATGTTTTAGAATGGCATGGAACCACAGAATGTTTTAGAATGGCACGGAACCACGGAATGTTTTAGAATGGCACGGAACCACGGAATGTTTTAGAATGGCACGGAACCACGGAATGTTTTAGAACGGCACAGAAGCAGGGAATGTTTTAGAACGGCACGGAACAACGGAATGTTTTAGAACGGCACGGAACCACGTAATGTTTTAGAACGACACGGAACCACGGAATGTTTTAGAACGACACGGAACCACGGAATGTTTTAGAACGACACGGAACAACGGAATGTTTTAGAATGGCACGGAACCACGGAATGTTTTAGAATGGCATGGAACAACGGAATGTTTTAGAATGGCACGGAACAACGGAATGTTTTAGAATGACACGGAACAACGGAATCTTGGTTTTTTGTTTTTTTTCAAAATAAAAAGAGCTTTATCTAATTTATTTATCTTTCAATCAATCATTTAAATCTTAACATTAGTCCGTACAATATAAACACAGTTTGAAACCTAATTTCTAATAAAAAGAAAAGTGTGCCTTTAGGGACTCTGTATGAAACAGTCTTATATTAACTAAATCGCCCCCTCTAAACTCCGAGTAATACATGAACTCAGATTTTGTTATTGAGAATTGAAGAATGCAGAAATGAAGTCAGAATATCTAAAGCCCTGAGGGAGGATTGATCCTCTGCCTGCAAGGGAAAGCAGATCGTTTTTCAGAGGACGGGGTTTCAGCAGCAACACACAAGGAAAGCCCACTGTCTGGATCTGGCCTTCTTCCTATCTCCGCTTTCATATTTATATTCTCATTCTCCTAAGAGTACGCTTAGCGGCTGTTACGCAAACACACATTCGACTTCATTTTTCCCTTTCCTTATACAAGTAGCTATAAAGATGTTCTCTCTGCTTTTAGCTAATATGAAAGGTAGTATTCATGTTAGCACTGAAAGGTGCTTTACAAATAAAATGTATATTTTTGCTGCTGAATCTTTTCTCTGAGTAATGTGTAGTACAAAGAGATACCAAACCGTTGACCTTCATATGTCAAGAAATGAAACAAGGGTTTGTTATGCTGTGTTCGTTATTCTCGCGTTCAGGTAAGAAGCTTAAAAAAGGAGACTAAATGGAGTCTCTGAGAAGGTTCAAAATTGGTACTTTAATGAATAAAAAGCGCGGTAATGTTACAAGCAGGATATTGTTCAGTCAGGAGAGAAAGTCTGCAGCTCCCTCTCCCTGTGATGGCCGTGCAGAAGAGAGCTTCCAAGCATTCGTCTTTCCCGCTTGCTGGCTGTTAGCTCCTCCTCTCTGGGAGCTGTAGTGATGTAGGGGACTTCCCCCCTCATTCGTCTTGTGTCCGATATCGCGTTAAACAGAGGATTTCCACATTTTACATTCATTGCTTACTTCCACATACCTTTTCTCCTCCTTATCTCTTTCATAACTTTATATGTAATACATGTTAACGGCGTCAATAGCCACTTTCAATGATACTAATGGGCAGTAGTCCTGGATGTCGTCGTGACGGATTTTCAGAATAAAAGCTTGGTATTGAGAACTTCCGGTTTTTTCCAGAATAAAATAGCATTTAAACTGACGGTATGTTTAAGGTACATTATGCCATAAAACATTGATTTTAATTTCTAACAGTCCCTCCTTACACACCTAAAAGGTGTGTATAATACTGAAATCAATGAGTTCTTGTTATGGAAATCTAGGACCCAAACACGGCTGGAGAGTACAAGTCAAAGTGATCAAAACAAATAAATGGTGAATTGAGAAAAGCTGTCTTTTGGTTATTTATTTGAAGCTTCAAATACACGATACAATAATATAATGTCACAAGTCGAACAGAGTATAAGAGTCTGCGCGAGAGTGCGCAGAACAATGAAACAGCAGAGATTATATAGGAAATGAGTGGGAACGTGAGAAATCTGGATTCACACATTGTTATTAGACACCTGGCCTTGAGCGGGAGATAGCATAACGGTTCTCAGAGCAGGGAAGTTCGTGTGTGACTGTGTATGAGTCTCCCAGTAGTCAAAGCAGCTCTGTGGCCTTGACGCGTCTGGGAATAAACCCATAAGAGAATATAATAGAATGATAATAGTAAAAGCACAACAAGAGGAAATAAGAAGCATTTGGTTTAAGCATATGAAGGATATAATAAAAAATGTCCACTACATTCTCCCCTTTTGATCATACTTGATCAATAAAAAAAAACAAATGACAGGATAGACTGATATAACACATCAATGAATACACTCCATCGCTTGTTTAAGTAAACACATCACAAATATATCATAGAAAACTGTCTGTTTTTGTGGAGGACAGACTCCAATATAATGTAAGCATAAGAGAGGAGATACACACATGATTATATTGATAAATCGGAATCAGACTCTTCTGATTCTAGCTGTGGCGCAAAGGATTGTCGTGTAATGGAATAGTAGTATACTGAACGAAAGCTGAGGATACCATACTGGAAATGCATTTCTTCAGTATTCGGATAATCAAACAGGTACAACTGATTAATAGGCCAACTGATTAATAGGCTAACCCTAACCCTAACCCTAACCCTGGAACTCTGGGTAATGATGTGTCGTGTGCATTAAGGACGTGAGTACAGTGACTGCTGGATTCAAATCCACTAGAGTGCATGTACCTATCCAGAGGGGAGCCAGAACTTGATAGAGCTTGTCGCCGCACAACCAAACGTAATCTTGTGGCGCGCTAAACCCAGCATCACTGGGCCACGCCAGTTGGAGGGAAATATGTTTAACATCAGGGAATGCTACGTTAGAAAGGATTCTTTCAGGGGCACCGGATATGTGACAATACGAGATTTTGTAAGCACCGTCACTGCATGTGTTCCGTAGGATGCGAGTACAACCAGTAGTAGTGCCTAGGAAAAAATAAGGTGGTGTAAGAGACGTTTTGTGGTAAACTCTCTGGACGCAGAGGCTGTGTGTCATCCCTCTCAAATGACTGGGGTGCACATGGCTGACGGGTTGGTACTTTGCGTATGTGGTATCAAGCATGGATGCACGCATGGTGGAGTAAGCTGCCTAGCATAACGCCACTCGGTTACGCTGTCTTCACCCTTGATGGGCCTTGTCAGAGCCATAAACGCACAGAGGTGTTGATGACTTCATCATCCTCAACCAACAGCAATGTGCGCAGAACGGCTACGTTCGTGCACATTTTCATTTGATACACGTCACGTGACAGAATACATGACATATTCTGTGTGTGTAGGTGCCCAATCAGTGACTGACTCCCAATCTTTAACGATTGGACCCAAATCCCTCCATCTATCAGTGGGCCCCCGGGCTAGTGAAATGTGTGGACCACCCCTGGGATTTGACACAGCTGGTTGTGTCTTGTGTGAGTCTAACAGAGATAGCGCTACCCAGCGAATTCCAATACATTTTTAAACATGAGCTCATCATTCACACATTCTAACAGAACAACTCTCATCATAGCATTTACACGGATCTTTCAACCACGTTAGCAGTACAATGCAAAATGAGAAGCCTCCACACAGCAGGTGGAAAAACACGTTGATCATGTCAAACGCAACAACGCCTGAGAATCAGGATATGTCAGCAGCCCATTGATACACATTCACCAGTTATTTGTCATCAAATGACACTTTTTTGAACCATCGTAGGAGATGGCTGTCGGACTTTAAGACCCTCATTTGTGGAAAAATGAGGTCCAAGCCGAACCGGAGAATCAGATCTCTGCCCAGTAAATGTGTTGGGCAGACAGATGATAAAATAAATGTTTTTTACTGATGTGGGAATGGATGACTGTCACCACCGTTATTTTTACTCTGAAGTGGTACAGAAACTTCTCCTTTACAGTTACCCAGCACATGAATAAATCTATCACTAAATTTGCATTCAGGCAAATCTACCCTTTTTTACCACAGAATGTGTAGCCCCAGAATCAACCAAAAATGTGTGGGACATTTCTTAATGCAAACATTCACTGTCATATTTCAAATATATACCCTTTTTAATTACAGACATGTTCTCTAATTCTTCTAATTTCTCAATAGCATGTATGATGCGTGTGTGTGTGTGTGTCACTTCCCTGGTTAGATGCTGCTGGCATGGGTTCCGTCTCCCCCGACCGAATTCCTTCCTCCTCCACTCCCTCCCTCGACTGTCAGTTTGAAGAATTGTCTTTGTTGTGGTCCGATTTATGCGATCAAAAGTTCTTTTTCTGCTTCTCGTGTGGGCATTCAGCGATCCGATGACCCATCTCTCCGCAGTTAAAACAGCGATTGTGGTTATTGCGGCCTCTGCCTTTTCCTCCCCGGCCATCACTTTGGGTCCAGGTTGTTGTAATAGCCTGGACCATGGTCAGCTGGCCGGGGAAAGCGGAGCATGTAGTTATTCCTTTTTGGAGGTGTTCTTTTCTGTAGAGTTCAGCTTTCTTCGCGTCTCTTTTCTTTTTCTCTCTCTTGTCATGGATCTTTTTCAGTCCTGCTTCTTCATTTTCTTTTCTCTGTCTCTCTTCGTCTCTTTCCCCTCTCTGTATGTCCTGCTGTGCAGCTGCTCCAGCGGCGGCTGGTATGTTGACCACTGGTCCAGCAGCAGCAGCCCCTCCAGCAGCCTCCTCAGCAGGTAGCAGACGGGGGGAGGAAGGGGGGAATGGGGATCCAAGGTGAGGGAGAGGGTCCCGCACGCCTGAAAACAGAGGATAAAGGGAAGCATGTGGTTTATATTGTGGAGGTAACACAAAACACTTTTTCTCTTCCTTCTCAGTCTTATCCTCAGCCTGTATCTTTTTTATTGCCGCGGCCAATTGCCTTCTTTCACGGCACTCTGCTTCATCCTCCCAGTATTTTAAACACTTTCTATGAGTGTCCAGTTTTTCCAAGTCTTTTACTTAAATTGTACTCTTCTTTTTCATCCCATCTCCATACTCTTGTAATTTATCTCCCAGGTTTTTGATTTTTAATTTACTCAAAGAACCTCCCTTAGGAAATCCGAACATTTCCGTCCATATATTTAATTTAGACAGACTTTCTTCACCATATTTTGCTCGCATGACATCTACAATCGGACCCTCAGGAGGCTGTACAAACCCCCTCCCCTGCTTTGCTCCCATAACAAAGTCTTTAAAGTGTTACCAAAACACTCCGTGTTACCAAAACACTATTTTTCATCCGTCGATGCCAGATATTCCAAATATCCTACTTCGAGCAGTCCCTCTCATAAATGTCATGTCGAGTTTAATTACGTTTAACTTTAAACAATTTAGACTTTGTACATCAAAGTTCGTTGGATCTCGTGAAGTCAATCGGTTCCACCCCTCGCGCTGGTCCCCTCGTCCCGTACGGTTTGTGTCGAGGTAGAGGAGGATCCAAAGATCCCGGAGCTAGCAGCCACCAGCGTCCGGAGGTGTCCCCAATTGAACATACAGAGATCCTGCCGACAACGCCATTTGTTATGGAAATCTAGGACCCAAACACGGCTAGAGAGTACAAGTCAAAGTGATCAAAACAAATAAATGGTGAATCGAGAAAAGCTGTCTTTTGGTTATTTATTTGAAGCTTCAAATACACGATACAATAATATAATGTCACAAGTCGAACAAAGTATAAGAGTCTGCGCGAGAGTGCGCAGAACAATGAAACAGCAGAGATTATATAGGAAATGAGTGGGAACGTGAGAAATCTGGATTCACACAGTCACATATTGTTATTAGACACCTGGCCTTGAGCGGGAGATAGCATAACGGTTCTCAGAGCAGGGAAGTTCGCGTGTGACTGTGTATGAATCTCCCAGTAGTCAAAGCAGCTCTGTGGCCTTGACACGTCTGGGAATAAACCCATAAGAGAATATAATAGAATGATCATAGTAAAAGCACAACAAGAGGAAATAAGAAGCATTTGGTTTAAGCATATGAAGGATATAATAAAAACCGAGTATTTCTAACTCCTCCTCTTGTTGCTCAGCTGATCTTTTGGCTCTGGGGATAAGTGAAACTCTCTGAAACACAGCTGGAGTTTTTTTAGTGATGTGAGCATTCTCTATGAGTGAACTAATGGATCATGTCTTACTTATTGTACTCCCCATCCAACCAAAAAGGTGCCAAGTGTAATGAGCACAATCAATAATGCTATTCTAACTCTTATCCCTAGGGGACCCCACAATTGGTTTGGCTTTGTTCTTGACATCATCTCTATTTTCTCCATGGTTGTGTCAGTTACAGAATTTAAATAATGAGTACTATAATAACGTATACGAAAATTGGACTCTTTTTCAGATGTAAAAAAAAATAGGTTTTCACTTTAGTGTACAATCTATAAAAATATATAGACAATTCGTCTTTTGAGCTGTTTTTATCTTTATCTTATTTGTATTTATTGTTTTGTTCCAGCTCTGCCAAATCAGTCCTAACTCCCAATAATGTTCTGGAAGTTGCCGGTGAAGGGTGATCATGTGTGAGGTGGTGTCAATTTGCTCCTTTTTCTTTACCTTTAAACCGGAGCTTGTGTGAAGTTCATTACAACTTCTCACTGTTCCGTCCACCGGGATCAGCTCACTTTGTGGACTTTCACCCTCACCCAATCACCTGGCCGAACAGGAGTCTCATCTGGAGTCTCGTCTGGTATCTCTGTAGCTTTCCCAGCCTGTGTAGACAAAACTTGGATAATATTACTCAGAGTTCTGACATATTCATCACTTCTATTCATCTAATATCTTAAAACTGGAATACTCCCTCCTTGGAGGAGGCCCAAGCTTCAGCATACCTTGTCGTTATGTGACCTATTCTTAAATACATGTTATTATTCATTAACTACAACGTCACTGAAATCAATATATCTGTATAATCATGACACTCCCTTCTTTGAGCATAACATGCTCAATCAATATTGCAATGATTACCCTATTCTGCACAGGACATGTAAAACCCATAACGTTACACAAAAGAAATATAACTTCTCCGTGTAGCCATAAGGTGTACAAAATATATCATATGATGTATGGCTTTCTGATGGTATACAAACATATTCACTAAAATCTGCCATGAGCACAAAAATGTGTTTACTTGTTTCAGGAATGGCTTTTGTCCTGGTATTATGCATCATTGTTGCTGCGAAAACAATACCCCTGGTGTCGCTAATGAGTCTCAATAATTCTAGGATTAGAGGATTGTTTGATACTGCTGAACAAACATATGATAAAATAATATTTCTCCAAACTAGAGGGAAAATATGAACTATTCTCACAGAGGGTGACATGCATGGAGGGCTGGTGCCCCTCACTCAAAATGAGATATTGCCTTACGCACTACATTATAAATCAGTAAAGTCACTCAAGAATAAATAAATAAAAACTGATTCTTGAAACTGTTGTAAAAACCCTACAACTTCTTCATCCAAGCTCTCAATCAGTGTTATGTTATTTAGTTTGCAGCTCATTGCCTTAAAACAGATACTTCTAACCGATTATAACATTTTGTTTATGAGAATAATGTAATCTGACTCCAAAAATCACATAATTTTTTACTAAAAAACTACACTTCCACTAACACAGCCCCAGTCTTCTCTGGGGTCTATCGATGTACTGGCTGGAGAATGTTGGGCCAGTCTCTGTCGCTCTGTCACTGTTCTCCCGCCAACAGTCACTCTCTAGTTCTGCTGGGTTCTTGTGGACTTCTTCACTGGTTTGAGACAAGCGACCCTATCGGACACCTCCCTTTGTAGCCAGACTTCACCACAGCAGAATCGAGTTTCTGTTTTTAGGTCTCACCAGTTCCACGTCTGGTGTATCGCCGCCCCTTGAACTGCAGTCGGTTTAAACAGGAGGTAAGGATCCTCCGTCTTGGGCGAGTACTAGGTTTCCGTCTTCATATTTTGGGTGGAACCCCATCGCCTTGACCTCACTAGCTGTGTGGACACAATAGTTTTCTGTGTAGGGGAACAACATCACTCGTAATCTCTTTCCTTCTCATAGTTACAAAAATAGTCTGCTAAATGTTCTACTATGTTTTATGCTTTATGTATAAATGCAATATGCCACTCACTGTCATGTTTTACATTAAACCTCTCCCTCCTGTGGTGACAGATATGGCTCAATGTAGCTGGATTTCAAAATACCCTTGGGCTGAAGATGCATCACCTGGTGGTCTGGTCCTCTGAGCTTCCTCATTGTTGTGGTTGATGCCAGGTTGTCAGTGGCATTTGGGTCATGGTTGGCACCCCTGTTCGCCTTTGACATCTTTGGGACCCCCTGCCTCCGTCGTCATCATGGAAACCTCCCCGGGTTATATGCATGGAGGGCCGTTGTTTGGTGCAATGTTCTGCGGACACTCTCTGGACCAATGTGTCAGCTGACCACATTTGTAGCAGCCTTCATCTGTTCTTCGTCTTGATCGTGGCTCTCCTCCTCTGCCACTTTATCTTCCTCGGAATTTTTTATTCTGCACCTGAATCTCTGGAAGTTTCCCCTCCCTTTTCCTTGTCTTGTTCCTACAAGCTACGGTGTCTTTTGTTTTTTCTGCTTTGTCTTCCCTCACTGGCAGGTCTGCTACTCGGACCTCATTTATGCTGTGTGCCAATAGGCTGGCATATTCCAGATGGAGTATCAGACTTGTAACTCTTATAAATATTTCTTCAGCTTCCCTCCATATAGTTAGCTTTTGTAGGCATTGTTCATGCTCATAGTCGAGCACTGCTCTTCTATGGGCTTTGGTTGGTCCAGGTTGATCATCTGCTGGAATCAGTCCTCTTGTTTGCCACCGTTCCAACAGTTTCTCTATTTGGTTCCATGTCTTCTGTCTTTTAATTGAAAAGGTTAAAGCATCTGATCTGATTTTTACCCTTTCCTTAATATCTGCAGTTGAGCCTGACTCTGATTCTGGTCTCAACTTAGTTTCTTTCGGTGACATGCACTCTTCCTATTCGAGTGAATATTATTCAGTTAGCAAACATTGAAACACTAATCATCTGACTAGCACCTTCGTTCCTGATAAATAATATCCTATGTCACCCGAACTTAACTTTAAATCTGAGTGGTTTTTTTTGTAAAAGTTTTTTTTTATAAAATATTAATAAAGTAAATTAAAAGATACAAATTGTTTAAATCTGAAATGTTGAACAAAAATTGTACAGTGTATCGTTTTGACTTTGAGATATGCTAATCAAAATCCTGTGTACAGTCAATCAATTGGTGTTTGAATATTCTACAGTGTAGTTTGAAAGTCCTGTATTACAGAGTGCGCGGTTGTAATTTGCAGCTCAATCCACTAGGGATAGCTGTTGCAAAACTGACATCTTTTTAACAAGAAGTAGCTTATTTCCTTAAAAATGGGAAGAAAATTAGAATATGGTTAAAAAACACAGCCCACAACCGCCAAAAGACATTTGCAAACAAGAATATTCAAATGAAAAACGCTAATACACACTTGCAAACAAGAATATCTCAAATAAACCGAAGCAGAAATACTTCCAAAACCAGACTCCTACAAATACCAAACTTCCCACGGTAAGATAACCTGTCTATTTTATAGTTCCAACTCTGCCAAGAGATATGATTTGTCCTTCTCAATATGGAGTGCCTAGCATCATGTGAGTGTGACTGAGTGTGTAAAAACAAACAGAGTACTTTCAATTAGCATTTCACGAAATGCCGACATCCGTGTGTCTTATTTTCAGCATGAGGGCAAAACAAGATGGCAACTGATTTTCCAACCTTTAACCTGAAGAACAAAGGGATTTGATAACACACCTCCTGTCTCTCACAGGGGTGGTTTAAATAATGGCGGGGCAATCTTGTCAAGAAAATTCAACACAAAACAACACTGCAGTTTAAAATAACATTTCTATCTTGTTTACTTTGAACAAATGGGCTTTATCTTATTGATATCATCACTTAAAGTTAGGAACCCTTTACGCTTAAGCCATAAACTTATCTGCGTAATATTTGACTTTATAGTCCACTGCAGTCAACTGCTGCCATTTAGACACGCTAGGTGGATGTAGTATGGGAACCAATCAGCGACTATTAAATGACCGTCGTCAATTTAACGTAATGCTGTCGTAACCCCAAATACTGTATTCCACCCGCAATATCTTGGTTGAAAATAGAACAGTTATGACCACTGATAAAGGCTTACACCTTAAATCAAGCCTTTTCCTCAAAAAAGGACTTTTTTAAAACAGTTGGTTCTCAACTGTTTTCGACGAGCACTGTCTTCAGTTACTCAACCCGAAGTTGACTCGCTATGCCTTGTTGGTTTTCAATTACTTGGCCCGTAACCAACTCGCTATGTCTCATAGATCTTAACAATAATCGTTAAATGGACATATATATCCTTACGTCATAGGCTAACTAACGTAACAAGAGACACCTACATGAAAACGCAACAAGACACCTATCCAAAGTACAATGACCACACACATTTATAGTTAAGATACGAACACACACAAATTAGTAACATGCAGGGTTAAATGTAAGAAAAAGAAGAAATATAAACTCACATCTGCTTGTGACAAAGCAACGCCCCAAGGTATATAATTGTTATTGTTATAAATGTGGTTGTTTTAACATTAATTTAGGCAGTCTCTCAGGAGTCCAATTTACCAGACGGACACACACTCCTATTGTTCACTATGTAATCTATTGAAGATTTTGAATAAACAGGTACTTCTTTTACCTTTCTTTATTGGGCCCGAGTGTATATCTGCTAGCATTGTTCAAACTCCTTTGAAAACTGCAACTGCTCTCCCTGGTGAAACGAAATCATGTCGGGGTCATCAAATGTTATGCTGTGTTCGTTATTCTCGCGTCCAGGTAAGAAGCTTAAAAAAGGAGACTAAATGGAGTCTCTGAGAAGGTTCAAAATTGGTACTTTAATCAATAAAAAGCGTGGTAATGTTACAAGCAGGATATTGTTCAGTCAGGAGAGAAAGTCTGCAGCTCCCTCTCCCTGTGATGGCCGTGCAGAAGAGAGCTTCCAAGCATTCGTCTTTCCCGCTTGCTGGCCGTTCGCTCCTCCTCTCTGGGAGCTGTAGTGACGTAGGGGACTTCCCCCCTCGTTCGTCTTGTGTCCGATATCGCGTTAAACAGAGGATTTCCACATTTTACATTCATTGCTTACTTCCACATGCCTTTTCTCCTCCTTATCTCTTTCATAACTTTATATGTAATACATGTTAACGGCGTCAATAGCCACTTTAATGATACTAATGGGCAGTAGTCCCGGATGTCGTCGTGACGGATTTTCAGAATAAAAGCTTGGTATTGAGAACTTCCGGTTTTTTCCAGAATAAAATAGCATTTAAACTGACCGTATGTTTAAGGTACATTATGCCATAAAACATTGATTTTAATTTCTAACAGGTTTCATTTTATTTTAAACATCCTTTACTATGACTTTTTAAAGGACCTTTATAATATACTAAGAAATAGTTTAGCCTAATAATCTGTGGTTTCTCCCCTAACAGGAGATCACTGAAGCCGTGCCGCGTGTGACCAGCAGACCGCGCTGTTGCACCATTTTTAACACCTCAATCCCTCAGGTCGTCTCCTTTCTGACCTCCTTTCCTTCCAGACAAACTTCTCTCGTGTTTTAAAGAAAAAATGTCTACTGGAAAAGCCTCAATCTGATGTCAGTTTACAAAAAATGAAATAGATGTTTTTATTTATAACTGCAGATGATTGACCCATGATTTTGGCTCAAATTCATAAAAAATACATGTTTCGGGCTATTCTCATATTAATTACATGTCACCCCATGCTTAACAGTGCTTTTCCAATCTTCCATGTCCTATCCCACCAATTCATGAACATCATAAGTCAAACATGATGCTTGAAGTTTCAACATGCAGGCTCAGCAGGAACGCAGTGGAGTGCATAACATGTGTGAATCAGACATTCCCTGCACTGAATGGAAGCTCATTCATTTCTAATGACAGGATCCACTGCATGCAACCGGCCGCAGTGTCGCTCTGGATTATTCATGCCACGGAGTAAAATAAATGTATAGATGTCAGTGATTAGCCCCGCGCTGACTGCTCTACAGCTGGACTGCAATGAGGCAGCAAGACATGGCATTCACAACTCCACACGCTGATATTGGGAAGTAACCAAGAAGTGTCAGTCAAAGCCCCGTATAACCTGACTAACAGAGGGGTGGGTGAGAGAAAGGCATAGCGGGAGGAAAGAAGGGTGAGGAGAAAGCGGGAGAAAACAGACGGAGAGATAGAAGGTGCCACAGAGGGGCAAGTTAAATGACATTAATGATGCATCGGTGTGAAGTGGCTGAATCTTAACGCTCTCTCTCTTTCTTCGACTTGTTACCATGGTTGCTGCTGCTGACATCCTGAGCGCATATAATGAAGTCAGGTGTGTGTGTGTGTGTGTGTGTGTGTGGGGGGGGGGAAGAGAGGAGTGGGAGAAGAGAAGGTGACTTCACTTTGACCCGCTCTATCGAAATCAGTCGGAAGTCTCAACGGCTCATTTCAAAATAAACGTGGATTTACGTAAAACACTATTTTTTCAGGGTTCGAGGGTTTTGTTTGATTTTAAACAAACCAAGTCTTGGCTTTCAGAAGATGAAACTTTTATTTCCAAAATGTCACGATAAATACATTTTTGAAGCTTGTAAAGGGACGAAGACAGGCACCTCTCACTCGCACTCTACTCTTCCTGCAGCGCCGCCCCCCCTCCCTCCGCTGACATTATGAATGTAGGCGTATAGCAATCATAGATAACACGGCAGGGTCCGTTACAGTTTGTTTTCATCTGATTTCAATTAAACAAAGTCTTGGCTTTCAGAATTAAACTTGTTTCGGCAAATTCAGATGATAAATAGAACTTTGAAGCTTCGGCATAATGACAAGCGGAGAACGGAGTAACTTGACGTCACAGCAGGCAGAACAACAGCCGGTGTTTCTCCTGAGGGTTTCCCCGGGAAACAAACATGATACACACTGAAGGAGTCAGATATCACTTCTCCGCGCCGATTCTATGAGTTTGCTTTAAAAGAAGGAACACTCAAAACAACCAGTACGAGGGTTAAACAATAATCAGTTTTAATTATAAAAGGTAATAATGCAATACAATATAACACATTAGCATACCATATACAATCATATCCGTAATGTAAGGAGTATGCCTACTCTTGCCCTGGTTCATGTGCTGCAAGACCCTCCGGTCTGGGCAGCGTGAGAAGAGAGAGCCAACAAAAAGATGAATAGGCTCTCAATACTAACTCACACAGGAAGGGGTGGAGTTAAGTGGTCGTCTTTTCCGGTCATCTCATTGGGAGATGCAAACGTGAATCCGCGCGTGCCAGCAGAGAACCAAACAGTTTCAAGCAAAACAAACACCTCTGGCATTCACTTTCTCATATTTCTGCAGCCTCCACACACACATCCCCCCACATTCCAGAGACCTCAGTTGTGTCTTAAAGGATATTCCCTTGCTCACAAAGATAACACAAAGATTTCATCTCTCATATCTCCAACTTCTGGTTACACAGACTGCTTATTATTAATACAAAGTAATTAAACCAACACATATACTATTGAAGATATGTAGACTTCCCTGAAACATGACATGCTAGAGATCTTAAGCAGAATATACTCTCATCCACCCAGCCCCCTGTCCTGCATACCTATACCTCCCCCACAGAGCAATAAAACCCTGTTTACTCCAACCAGCCCAGAATGTTTAGAGCCATTTTAGTCCTCACATTTATGAAAGGATAAAACAGAGAAATCAATATCAAACACAAACACAGGTATTGTTTGAACGGTATTCACTTAACTGCTACGATTGATAATTACCAGAGAAACTCAAGGGACCTCTTTTAATATCTGGAAATTGCAACAAGACTTTCTGCCATTTCAAATGTAACACACTTCTTAAATATCAGATGACAATAATCTTCAACACACACACACACACGCACACACGCGCATACACACACACACACTCTCGCGAGCTCCCCTCCAAACGAAAATATCTCCCCTCCGTAGTATTTTGATCATTTGCTGATACCATCAGATCGATGGATTCCAGAGAAGAGGAAACTTTGAAGGCCTTTCTCTCAAAAATGATGACTCGGTGAAAGTCATTATATAATGTGACATATTTTGCTTAGTATTTGCAGAACAAAAACAATCCTGATATCATTAGAAAGCTAGGACTGTCCTCTTTCCAACAGTGTATACAACTCAAAATGTGTCTTCGGGTCAATGCGACTAATTTCGATGGAGCAGCTCACATATGTGTGTGTGCTGCATCATATCACTAGAGTATGTACATGGTGCAGTGTGGCTCAAGTGTGTGTGTTTGTGTGTGTGTGTGTGCAGCCCAGTCTCCTAAAAATGTGTTTCCCATACAACTAAACTGCACTGTCAATTACATAATAGGAACACGTTTGTTTTTGAAGATTAAGTAGGGAATGAGTGTGTAAAAAAGGTAACTACATTCAAATTAACTTAATCAGCCAATCAGCAGCAATAATCACTGTCCGATGTACGGAAACGCGGTTCCAGGGTCGGTTCGGAGCTAGAGCCTGACAAGCACCGGTTTTTCCTGTTCACACAGAGCCGGCTCTCCTGCTTGGTAATCACCGAAAACCAAGCACCAAAAAATTGTTGGTCGAGAAGCAAGAACCGCATACGTCACGCTTACGTCGGAGGGGGGCTAGATTAATCTGAGCTAACAGTTAAAGGCGAGTATGGCAAATACAAGTTCAATCAGGAGAGACGTGATGTATGAGTACATGTTTATCATCGGGACACATGATATGCGGGAATAGTGATTGACGTATTACAACAAGTAACTGTAATGATGTTTTGGCGACTAGGCCCCGGGTTTGCAGGATGATCATTCAGGAGGGAAAGAATCGCTCTGATGAACCCCCCGGGGTCTAGACACTGGTGGTGGTGATAGTAGTTCAGTCCGATCTGAAGGGAGAAGGTTTAGCTTGGCCCTGTATTTAGGAGACAGGAGGTGAAGGGGTGGAGGAGGGTTTGCGTTGACACCTGAAATGACAACTGACAGGAAGGGGAGAGCAGATTTAAAGAGGTTAGCAGGTGCGATGATTGGCTAGCCGGGGCGTAATGCCCCTGATCACTTATTGAAATAACGTGTGACACCCGATGATGTTGTCTTCCTGATTGAACTTACACTGAGCTACATTTCAATCAGGAGAGACGTGATGTATGAGTACATGTTTATCATCGGGACACATGATATGCGGGAATAGTGATTGACGTATTACAACAAGTAACTGTAATGATGTTTTGGCGACTAGGCCCCGGGTTTGCAGGATGATCATTCAGGAGGGAAAGAATCGCTCTGATGAACCCCCAAAAGAAGTGAAGTATGAAGTACGGAGCTGTGAGCAATCCTTACCTTGTGGCTGGCTGCGGAGATCTATGGATGAAAAAGAGAGATTAACATGGGGACATGATGAGCGCCAGAATCGCTTCCGGGCTGCGGGGTTAGTCATGTGCGGGACCACTGCCCGAAACCTGCACGCAGGTTTACCATGACGCAGACCCACTGGCCGCAACCTGCGCCCGCAGGGTTAAACCTAAACGCGGACCTGTGTCCGCAACCTGCGCCCGCAGGGTTAAACCTAAATGCGGACCTGTGTCCGCAACCTGCGCCCGCAGGGTTAAACCTAAACGCGGACCTGTGTCCGCAACCTGCGCCCGCAGGGTTAAACCTAAGCGCGGACCTGTGTCCGCATACGCAGATCCGGAGTCATAGCCTGACAGATCCGAAACCGTAGACACGCCGAAGTGTTACCACCACCAGTAATAGGTATATTTACCATCTTTTAGTGTTTGAGGGACCTTTGGATAGCCAGCACGGCACTGATGTCCGGGCGGATGTAGGATGTGAAGGCAGAGGAGGACCATCGTCCGAGTTGTTGCAGGGATGAGGATGAGACGCCTTGATTAGCGGCGGAGGTAGCTGCGCCTATCCTGAAAGAATGCCCCGAGAATAATTGGGGCGATAAGCCGGATCTAATGAGAACTTGCTTAAGGTAATGATTGAACTGGTGTTGAGTTAAGGGAAAATCCCCTGAAATAAGAAATAGTGGTGAGAGAGGATCAATGGAAGGTCTAAGACGCAGGAATTTGATCATGGATCCATAAGGGCAGAACGGGTAATCGTTGCGAGCTGCGATGACGGAGCAAGCGCCTCCGCATTTGGAGTGTTTAATGTTTAAACTAAAATGGCTAGCGTGGAAGGATAGGTCGTTAAGGCAGACGTCTAGATTGGGATTGAATGATCGTGAAGCTGTGGTAAATTCGCCTGGTCTAAGAAAAGCATAAAATGCCAGCAGAAATACGGCGTCGAGTAGGGCGTCGATGTAGGGAGAAAATAATCCTTCTCTAAGTTTGGAGAGCATAAGGCGCAGAGTGGAGAGTGTAATGGGTCGTCTATGGTCTAATGCTGGGGGAAACGTTTTTAGAAGACCTCTAAGTATGAGTTTGACGGATAGGTTAGCAAGTAAGCTGGGGAAGCTGGGATCGAAGCAGCGAACGTTAAATTGTACTCCTGCTAAGAGGCCCCGGATGTATTGGGGTTTGAGGTGGCGATCAGTGGCGCAGTAGCACATGAAGGCGCACCTGCGTCCAGGAGGCGGGAGATGAATGAGCGCCCCTGGGGGATGACGCGCATGGCAAAGTTGAGGTGCCCGAGGAGGGAGAGCAGCTGCTGTTTGGTGATGACTTGTTGCTCGCAATAGGATTTAGTGATGTCGCGTATGCGCTGCAGTTTGGCGATGGGGAGAGATGCTTTCATGTCTATAGTGTCGAGTGTGATGCCTAAAAACTCCAAGCTAGTGTTGGGTCCTATGGTTTTCTCTCCAGACAGGGGGACGCCTAGCTCCTGAAAGCAGCATTTGAGTTTCGCCAGGGAAGCGCCTGAGTTATCCCGAGGGGGATCTATGAGGAGAAAATCGTCCAGCAAGTGGAGAACGGAGGGAATCCTGACATTATTCAGCAGAATCCAGCAGAGAGCTTCGGAAAAAGAATTAAAAATACAGGGGCTACTTCTGCACCCGAAAGTCAAGCGAACCGCAAAGTAGAATTTAGCTTCCCACTTAATACCGAACATGTTCCACTGGGATGGATGGATGGGAATGATCTTGAATGCGTCAGTAATATCTGCCTTGGAGAGCCAGGCTCCTTGCCCCGCAAACTTGATTAGTTTGATTGCGTCATCGACTGAGGCATAATGAAGGGAGAATGGCTCTGGAGGAATAAGGCTGTTAATACTGCAAAACGGGCCGGCGCGGGGTGCGGACAGATAACAAATCAGCCTTTTTTTCCCAGAGTACTTCCCCGTGGCTACTCCTATTGGGCTTGTCCGGAACACTGAGAACGGGGGTGAGTGAAACGGACCGATTAGGTATCCTTTGTAGAGTTCTTTCTCGATAAGCTGGGAGACTATGGTGGGTTCTTTAAATGCTGATTGCAGATTTTTTGAAACAAGGGACACAGAGGGAGGAGAAATAACCCCGACCCTGAACCCTTGAGAGAGCCCTGACAGAAGATATTCTACGAACACGGTATCTGGGTGAGTAGCAAGCGCTGCTGCTAAATGTGGGATGTTGATGGGGGTGGAAAGGTGATGTTTCAGGAGTTTTTTCCCCCACGTGGTTTCTGCTGCGGGAACTTCACGTGCCCGCGCCTGGGGCAAACTGACTTCGGGTGAGCCTCCCTGCAGGTACTGCAGATATGGAGATAAGAACAATAAGCATAGGTGCAGATATTTTCGTTGAACTTATAACAGATCCTGTCGTCTGGCCTAATCTGCGCCTCTTGCCTATTCTGCACCTGGTTTTTTTGTTTATTATTCCCCGACTGTGACGCAGGAAAAGCTCTGCACCCGGAGAAAGGCACTGATGGGCAGAAGTGGGAGGTGTGCCCCTGCGTCCCGCAGCTGACGCATGCAACAACCTGTTGCCCGCCAGTCGCCATCACGAGCAGCTCGGTGTCCAGCACGGACCAGTCCAGGCGCACGTTGCAGTGGGCTAAGTGAAGTGCTGCTTTGCTAGAAAAGCTCTTGTGATAGGAGTAGAACGTGGATTTCCCGAACTTGAGATAAAGATCGCCGATGAGGCCCAGATAAGCGTCTAACTCAACTCTCCTGTCCGGGTAAATGGAACATAGGACATCGCGGAAGATGCCGAAAGCAACCAGAAATTGTCCTATGTTGAGGTCTCTGAGGAGCCGAGGATCTGCGGACTTAAAAACGGCAGTGATGCTTCCTCCCGTGGCGATTGACTTGTCGCACTCTGGGGAAGGCAAGATGAGGGTGACTAAATGTATGTCTTTCCCTTCGAGGATTTTCGCTCTCAGCCGAGAGGAAATGTGAGCGCTCTGGGGAATATGAGGCCTACCTGAGTGAGGCGCTGGGAGTGCGGAAGCCAGGGAGTGAGGGGGAGCTATGATTTGTGGAGGAAAACCCCCATGACCTGGCATAAATCCTGTTGGCAGCGAAGCGGGGACCGAGGCCCAGTTCGCAGAAGAGGTTGAAGCTCCGATGGGGCCTCTATCCAGGCCTGCAGGCGAGCGTCAATTAGCAGCATAGAGCTAGCCAACGATTGCAGGGAGTTTGCTATGCTATCTGTTAGTGGCTGATTACCGGGGCTCCCGGGCTGGGCGACACTCGGGTGAGCCTGGGGAAAGGTGGACCTTTTAGATGGACCGGCTCTAGAGGGACTTGACTTTTTTTTCCTTTTCCCCCCGCGGCTCCGCCCGCGTCCTCGCTCCGGCCTCTCGGGGGTGATAGCTGGAGAGTTGGCTGGAGCTGCTGGGGCTGCTGCCCTGGGCTGATGGACCGCGCCGGAGACTTGATCCGAGAGCTCCCTGAGCTGGGAGAGAGGGAGATCTGAGGCTGCAGAGATACCCTGCTGCCGTAAATGGGTGATTATGAAATTTGCTTCTGCTGATTGTGAGCTGTCACGGGAAGCCAGGCGGGCGCTCATGCGCCGGAGGCTTGAGGAGTTCGAAACTGCATCCGGAGGTACATCGGAGCCAGGATCGAGATCCTTCGAAAACGGTTCGTTCTCGGAAGAGTCTGTGTTAGACATTTGTGGTTTGTTTTTCTTTCTTTTCTGAGTGTTTGCGAGGAGTATTCGTTCACTACCTTTTGCGTTGACACCTGAAATGACAACTGACAGGAAGGGGAGAGCAGATTTAAAGAGGTTAGCAGGTGCGATGATTGGCTAGCCGGGGCGTAATGCCCCTGATCACTTATTGAAATAACGTGTGACACCCGATGATGTTGTCTTCCTGATTGAACTTACACTGAGCTACATTTGTAACAAGCAGTAGCGCTGAGCAAAGTGACTAGAACGCAACCACACACTTTATAAAGCCAGGCAACACTAACCAGGCTTCGTGTGATTCTGTTTATTTGTGCCTTACCTTGACCATCTGTTCGCTGTCATTGATCATTGTGGAGAGAGGCAGACGTTTTGTGTTATGTTATAGCAGCTATCGGATGGAGTCAATACATGGGCTGTTGTCATGTCCGACTATCAGAAGTAGAATCATAATGAAAAAAATACGCCGGTAAAATGTGCCTGTAGAAAACGGCTTATGCCACAATAGGATAGCAACAACGGGGGCAGATCTAGACAAATATTCATGAGGTGGCAGGAGATTTTGAGGGGTGGCATCCCCTGGCAGATCTGTATGCCGATTTAATCGCAGTCATATCAATGAATGTTAACTTGGAAAGCCACACTATTGATATTTTAACTCGATAACATTAGGTGACATTATCGTGGCACATCAGTAAAGCCTTACATATACATATATAAGGTGGCACACCTCATCATTTAATGAATTTTAACTGAACAATAACTGAATGAGTTTGTCTCACTCTGAGACCAGCAGGGGAACCAAATCTATGAAGACTGCTGCAATAAGTACATTAATTAACTGTCTCGTCGATGTTTGTCTGAATGAATATGATAATATTAACAATCCCATCAGCTGTCAATCACTGTTATGTTCACATATTCATTTATTATTGAATAAACTATATTTTTTGGAGGAGTTAATGATGAATGTTCCTCAAGATGCTTGCTCACCCTCCTTCAAATTTGAAAGACAAAAGTTCAATGCCCCACGACTTTACAACCTTGACTTTACATCAGAAAGAACAAAATTAAAGAAGTGACTAACTGCATCAGTTAGGGTTAAACAACGTGTATTCAGCTAAAACATAAACATCGCTGCAGTTATTATCCAGTGGGAAGCCCTTACCTACTGGCCTAGTTAAATCAAAGTGGTTACTTGCTGTTGGCTGGGCAGTGAAGTTTTACGTCTTATTTGACTTTCTTAGGACTTGAAACTGTTTTTTGGGGGCAGACCCCCACAAAGAAGAAAATATATATACACACATAAAAAAACAGTTTGGTATGCTCATCGAGTCATCCGTGAGCAGAGCATCAAATTGGCATGCCTATTGAATGGTAGTTCCACGATTACCATTTTGTTCAGCAAAAAAAATACTTTACAGCGGCCGCTGCTGTGAGTTAACGGGAGAATAAACTCCCGCGGCCGGTAAATGCCACTGTAACACATTAATAAACAATGAACCACGGCACTCTGGAGAAAAGTATAAGGTTGGAAAAGTCGTTATTTAATTTAATCTGGCTTCGTATGATTAAAAGCAAGATGATCATCGACCCGACGCAGTCCCCCATTGTTGTTATAGTGAACGCCGTTGGGGAGAAAATCATCAACGTAAACGGTGACGTCATGACGCAGCAGCACCAGTCGGGCTCTGAGCGGAACCAGAAAAGCTCTAGCACGGAGCTAGAACGGTAAAAGCCTTGGAGTACTTACTAAAACTCTATATCTATCTAACACCCCTCCTCCATCCACCCCCACAATGAATATCGACCAATCACGTTCTTGCTTGATTTGCGGGACCAGCGTTGCAGTCGGGAAGAAAAGCAATGTGGAGTGGCAGCTCACCGCTTCATACGGAGTTTGACCTTTCCTTCTGGCAGAATCCACTGTCAGAAATTAAAATCAATATTGAATGATGTAACTCAGTTTAAACAAAGTAAGCTTAAAACTGTTTTATTCTGAAAACATTTCCGGTACAGTTTATTTTGAAAAGCTTTATTGAAAGGCGTCAACATTGTCAACAGTGGACTTGACTTTGACTTGGTATTCATGACTTGAGACTTGCCTTAAGCTTGAGACAGATAACTTGAAAGGACATTGTTTTTGTATTGAGATATTACGTTTAGTTTTTTCTAAACGTGATCGCCGTTAACATGGCAGCGGCTAGCTTTACTCCAAAAATAGTGAAGTTTGGATTCAAGGATTATTTTGTCGATGACGCTAATAAGAAGAAAACAGCGATATGCAGGGTCTGCAGCATAAAGATCAGTGACACGACCAACACTACATCCAACTTAAATCGTTACTACAAAAAACCCACAGAGAAAGGTGCGTGCATGTGTTGTGTTAGCTCGAAAGCTAACGTTACGTTTAAGCTACGTTAGACTTGGTTTCAAATCGATTAAGCAAAGAGAAGACAAGACGGTACATGAACACTAGAACCACCAAGGGATTCATTTTTGACTAACCCTGATACGAGGGAGACCTCGTTTATCTCCCCTGTGTTATTATCAGAAGTTTCTGTAAACTGTTGAATAATGTAGTCAATCATGTACTTTTAGTAGTTTGTTTAAATGTTTTGATTATGTTGTTTTTGTTTGTAGAAGGGCATTATTCCATGATTTATTGTAAAATGAATCTGAACTTTTTGATCTGTTATGATGATAAACTGAAGACATTTCTAAATTAACCCAATTAAGTGAGTTTTAAATCATCCAACTTAGTTTACAAGTGCCAACACATTGCTGACTGTTGCTATCTGTAAACTATGCGGCCGAAACATAATTTCAGCCAATCAGCGTCGTCAGATATGCTGCTCAAAGGGTGTCCTGTCAGCACCCTGGCCTGTGTGTCTGTGAGTTGTTTGGACTTGTATCCAAGGTGACACTACAGTAGTTGTCGAGGATGGCTGCGTCTGCAGGTGGAGACTCCGGTGCTAGTGGATCGCCGGAGCTGTAGATTAACATGTACATGCTTATTGTAGTTGTAAGGGCAATGCCTGTGGCACCATGGAGCATATGTGTGGGCTGGACCTGTGTTTTACAGGAAAGGAGTGAGCAGAGGGTCGAGTTGTCGATTATTGTTCAGTTTTCATCTTCCTGACCCTCTCAAGTAAAGTAAAGTATTTGTAAGATACTTTATTTTTTCAAGAACAGCAAAAATGATCAACAAAAAATGGCTCTACAAAAAAATGGAGAACAAAATGAAAACGCTCACATAGTGAGGATCAAAACTTTCACAAGAGAACTTAGCGAGGATAGACCTGACTGTGGCAAAAGACCAGAGCAAAGATCTGACCATGGCCATAGACGAAAACGAACTGACAAAGAACACTGGGAAAAAGGGGAATTTAAACACATGACAACAAGACACAGGTGGGAACAATCAGGGGCGGGGCTGACGCTGATTAGCACAGGAGACACAGAAGGGGTGACAAATGAAAACAATCAGGGCCGAGTCTGGAATGACAAGTAAACGGTGAGTGACAAAACAAAACAGGAAGTGGAAGACAATACAACCAAAAAACAACATAAATCTCAACATTTCTGTCGGTGCACAACAGTACCCCCCCCCCTCTAGGGCCGACTCCTGATGGCCCATGCAGATCATAGAAATCCTGAATCAGAGTTTTGTCCACAATGAATCTCGCAGGAACCCAGCACCTTTCCTCGAGACCATAACCCACCCAATCCACCAGGAATTGCTTGCCTCGACCCCTATTGCGGACCTCGAGCAGCTTGTGAACCTTGTATGTTAGACCACCTTCGAAGAACTGGGGGGGGTGGAGGCGGGAATAAGTGCTCTCATACACAGGTTTAATTTTTCTCACATGGAAAGTAGGATGTACTTTCATGGACCTGGGGAGTCTTAAGCGCACAGACACCGGATTGATGATGTTAGACACCGGAAAAGGTCCCACAAACCTTGGAGCCAACTTCTTGGAAGCTACCTGAAGTGGTCAGTCCTTGGTGGAAGGCCACACCTTTTGACCCGGTTTGTAGAGGGGAGCGGCCCTGCGGTGGACGTCTGCTACAGCCTTCATCCGAACCGAACTTCGGAGAAGAGATTGGCGAGCTCCAGCCCAAACTCGGCGACAGCGTCTGATCAAGGCATGCGCCGATGGTACAGTAACTTCCCCTTCGTTGGTTGGGAACAACAGAGGCTGATAACCATTGGCACAATGGAAAGGAGAGAGACCTGTGGCCGCCGTGGGAAGAGTATTGTGAGTAAACTCAACCCAAGTGAGGTGGTTGCTCCAGGTGGTCTGGTTCTGGAAAACGAGACAGCGTAGTGTAGTCTCCAGTGCCTGATTCAGGCGCTCCGACTGTCCATTTGATTGAGGGTGATAACCCGAAGACAAGCTGACAGTAGCGCCTATGAGTCTGAAAAACTCCTTCCATAAGGCTGAAATTAATTGTGGACCCATGTCGGAAACAATGTCATTTGGGAATCCGTGAATCCTGAATATATGGATCATCATGACCTCTGCGGTACCCTTGGCAGAAGGGATCTTGGTTAGAGGAATGAAATGAACCATCTTGGAGAACCGGTTCACCACTGTCAGGACCGTAGTTTTGTCTCTGGACGAGGGGAGACCTGTCACAAAGTCCATAGATATGTGTAACCAGGGACGTTGAGGAATCGGCAGCGGTCGGAGCAAACCCATCTTGACCTGGGACGAGATTTTATTGCAAGCACGCACCGGACAAGCCGCTACGTACTCCTGCACATCCTTCTTCATGGCTGGCCACCAGAAACGCTGCTTAATCCTGCACATTGAATTAAATGGAAACTGAACAATCTGGTGCCACTAAATGTTTTTAAAGCTCGGTTGGATGCTAGTCAATCAGAAGCTATTGGTACCTGTTTATGTGGATAATTTTGTAAATGATGCTGGATGATGTCCTTTTGTTGTTCTGTTTATGCTTTTATGTTTCATGTGGAACTACTTGAACAGGTCTCCCTTGGAAAAGAGATCAATGATCTCAATGAGATTTTATCTGAATAAATAAAGGTTTGAAATGAAAATGAAATGAACATAGTCCTTTTAACTCCAGGGTGGCACGAGAGCACAGACGTGTGGGCCCACCTTAGAGTGGAGAGACACACGAACAAAGAGCAGGTGGTTTGGACACTTGCTAGGTACCGGGTTCAATATATTAGCCTGTTTAACATCCGACTCCATTTGCCAGAAAAAGGCTCCGACCATACGGTTTAAAGGAAAGATGGTCTTGGGCTCTACAGCAAAAGGTTCTGGTTCGAAAAGGCGAGACAAGGCATCAGGCTTTTGATTCTGGGAACCAGGGTGAAAAGAGGGTGATACCTGTTCCTGACCACCCGGATTCCTCTCAAACCACAGTACCGAAACCATACTCCTCAAAATTACAAATGACCTTCTCCTCTCCTCCGATGCTGGTAACCTCAACATCCTCATCCCCCTTGACCTCAGCGCTGCCTTCGACACCATCAATCACTCCATCCTCCTCACCCGTCTTGAAACCTCCTTCAACATCACCGGCACTGCCCTCTCTTGGTTCACTTCATACCTCTCTGACAGAAACCAGTTCATCTACATCAATAACTGCAAATCCCCCACCGCTCCTCTCCCCCAAGGTGTCCCTCAAGGTTCAGTTCTCGGCCCCCTCCTCTTCATCCTTTACCTGCTTCCCCTTGGTCACATAATCCGCCGTCATGGACTTCAATTCCACTGCTTTGCCGACGACATCCAGCTTCTCATCTCCACCAAGTCCATCTCCACTGCGACCCACTCCATCCTGACAAACTGCATCACTGAAATAAAATCCTGGCTCCAACTTAACTACCTGAAACTCAACTGCGATAAATCTGAAATAATAATCATTGGACAAAACAAGCTCACCACATCTATCCATAACTTCACCCTCAACATAGACGGCTTCCCAGTTCAAACCTCCCCTCACATCCGGAACCTAGGCATCATATTTGACCAAACCCTCTCCTACAACAAATACATCAAACAGATCACAAAGACAGCCTTCTTCCACCTCAAAAACATCGCCCCTCTACGTCCATCCCTCTCTCCCACTGCTGCCGAAACCCTCATCCACGCCTTCATCACCTCCCGTCTGGACTATTGCAACAGCCTCCTCTACGGTTCACCTGCAAAAATACTCAAAAAACTTCAATACATCCAGAACTCCGCCGCCCGTCTACTCACCCACACCCGAATCCGTGAACACATGGCTCCCCATCCCCCAGAGAATTGAGTACAAGATCCTCCTGATGACATACAAAGCCCTCCATAACCTGGCCCCATCCTACCTGACTGACCTCCTCCACAGACACACTCCCACTCGCTCCCTCCGCTCTGCTACTGCCAACCTCCTGTCCCTCCCCACCCGGACCAACCTCTTCTCCGTTGCTGCACCCACCCTCTGGAACTCACTACCCCAATCCATCAGAGATTCTTCCTCCCTCACAGCATTCAAAACATCACTCAAAACCCACCTGTTCAACACTGCATTCAATCTCTGACCACCCCCCCCTATTTTCTGTTCTGTTTATCTCTTTTTGTATTTCTTTGTTATCTATTTTATTTATATTTTGTTTTCTCTTGTCTTTTCTCTCCTCTTAATTCTCTGTCCAAGCGTCTTTGAGTTTCATGAAAAGCGCTATAAAAGTCCCATGTATTATTATTATTATTATTATTGATATTGAACCTAATGAAAAATAGAGTCCATCTGGCCTGACGGGAGTTGAGGCGTTTAGCCTTTCTAATGTACTCCAGGTTCTTATGGTCTGTCCAGACTAAGAACGGCTGCTCTGCCCCCTCCAACCAGTGTCTCCATTCCTGAAGAGCAGCTTTCACAGCTAACAGTTCTTTATTCCCCACATCATAATTATTCTCTGCCGTCGTCAACTTATGCGACGGGAAGGCACATGGGTGTATCTTGTTGTCTTCACCGGATATTTGAGACAACACCCCTCCAATACCCTCATTGGAAGCATCGACCTCGACCACAAACTGGCGCTGGGGATCCGGAATGGTGAGAATGGGAGCTGTGGTGAACCTTTCCCTGAGGCGCTGGAAGGCGACGTCAGCCTGGGAACTCCACTTGAAGGGAACCTTAGGAGAAGTAAGAACATGCAGAGGAGCAGCAACAGAACTGAAGTTTCTAATAACCCTCCTGTAGAGATTTGCAAACCCCAGGAACTGCTGAACCTTTTTCCTGGAGTGTTGGCCAATCGGAAACTGCACTGACTTTTGCAGGATCTATTTGCATCTGGTTAGGAGATATTATGTATCCTAAGACACAGTTTCTGCATGGAACTCACATTTTTCTGCCTTGACATATAATTGATTCTCAAGCAGTTTCTGCAGAACCTGACGGACATGGTTAACATGGGACTTAGTGTCTGGTGAGAAAATCTAAATGTCATCGAGATATACAAACACAGAAACATTCAAAACTTCATTCACAAAACCCTGAAACACAGCCGGTGCATTACACAGTCCAAAAGGCATTACAAGGTACTCATAGTGACCACTCTGAGTGTTGAATCCTGTCTTCCACTCATCCCCCTTCCGTATTCGAACCAAGTGATATGCATTTCTTAAATCCAACTTGGTGAATATATTGGCAGTCTGAAGCAGTTCAAAAGCAGAGGACATGAGTGGCAGAGGATAGCGGTTATTTACCGTAATGTTATTAAGAGGACTGTAGTCTATGCAAGGTCTCAGATAACCATCTTTCTTTCCTACGAAGAAAAACCCCGCTCCATCTGGGGAAGATGAAGGACGGATAATCCCCGATTTGAGAGAAGAGGAAATGTAGTCGTCCATTGCCACTCGCTCTGGCCTTAGACATTGTATACAGTCTTCCTTTGGGAATGGGAGCCCCCGGTAGGAGATCAATGGGGCAATCAAAAGATCAGTGAGGGGGTAGTGACATGGCTTTCGATTTGTTAAAGGCTTCCTTTAAATTGTGGTAACAAGGGTATTTTCTGTAGATCAGGATAGTCAGGGTGATCTATACCGCAGTGAGATGATAGTGAACTGTTCATGAACTTGTCATGAAAAGTTCATGGAATATCAGTGAACCATATTCATGAACAGCTCATAACAAAGTTGATGAACTGTTCATGAAAGTGTCATGAACATTAAATGGCACTAGGGCAGTTCATGAACTACTCATGAAACTCCTGTGCTGGAATGGTTCATGAACAATTCATGGAATATGGTTTTAGGCAGGTTCATGAACAATTCATGAAATGGAGTTTTCAGTGAGTGTGTAGGGATATTCAGTTTTCAACCAAGAACACATCAAGAACTGTTCATAACAACTTCATGAACAGTTCATACCCAGTCACTGAATATAATTCAATGGCTGGCTATGAACTGTACATGAACTGTTCATGAACTATTGACTGTGGGTCAATTGGCAACCATAGAAAACAACAATTATGTCAATCACAATGGAACTTTACTCAAATTAACATACAAACAGACATGTATACAGGTGGAGCACTACAATTAATCCTATCACTATTTGAAGCACAGTTCTTGATACTCAGCTGCACAAAAAATGTTGTTATGGGTCCCAAAAGCTTGGTTACCACAGCAACAATAAATTATTTCTGTAGAAAACAGAAAAGTGCAGCAGCAATAATTATACACAGGATCCGGTTGATCGTCTGGATTGCTTCCGATTCAACATTCAAAGTACACAGTTACATTCAAATAGCTGTAGTTTACAAACATCACATTTCTCCATTTAAGTTATCCGTCTGTCACAGTAAATTACTGTATCTCAAGGAGAAATTCAACATAGTCAATATAAACACATAACGCTATCAAATAATACTTTCTATCAATATATCTATCTTTAACAAATATAACATATTATGGAGATCACAAAAATACACTGTCAATGTTAATAAACAAAAAACAAGGCAATGTGCCTGCAAGACTTCACTCAGGTAAACAAAACATATTACCCGTGCACAGCAGCTAACCTGCCTGCGAGCCTTCGCTCAGGTCACATTTACCCAGGCGCGGCTGAAGCCCGTTAAAATGGCATCTATTGTTGCCGACAGTTTAGTATTTTTAAAATACCGTTACGATGTCAAACATGCTCAAAACCTTCTAACACACTCTCCTAAACATCTCCAACATCATATCTAATTCACACAAGTTAACATCGATCATTTTCATCATTTACTGACCTGTAGAGAACAGAAAAGTGGAGCAGCAATAATTATACACAGGATCCGGTTGATCGTCTGGATTGCTTCTGAGGAGGGGGCGGAAGTGTCCCCCCTAATATAACCCAGATGTCACCGCTGACCTGCCAAAGGTTCCACCTTGGCGCTACTTACTCGTACTGCTTCTCACACAGTACAGATAAACCATAACATGATTTGAATGTCACCAAAATAAATACAGATAATGTTCAGTTTCAAATTCACTTTTGTTTTGTTTTAAGATTAAAAGTTTTAAAAAATAAAGACATGTTCAAATAGTAGATGAATATTCAAGAGGTCTTTAAAATCATCACACTGATCATCAAAAGTTCATAAAATGCTCATATTCAAAAATATTCTGAACTTGCCACAATCATCCAAAATTCATGAAATGCTCATAGTCATGAAAAGTTCATGAAATGCTCATGCAAACTTTTTGGGGTTGTAATTATAATGTTGTGATTGGCTGGATCATGAAAAGTTCATAACTTGCTCATAAAAGTCTGTCATGAGCAAAACAGGAACTTTATATGAATGAACAATGTTCATAAAAATGTCATGAGCATTTTGGTTCATGAACATGACAAGTGAACATATAAGGAGTTGTTCATGAATGTTTCATGAGTGCTCATGAACAGCTCATAAAGCCATGAACTCCATCTCGCAGGGGTAATGATCCTATCAGGGTCTGTTGGTGCATTAACAGAGCGTGAATGTTTACACCTGTTAATACAATCCTCTCCCCACTCCTTAATTTTCCGCCAGTCAATGTGTGGTTATGGTTTTTAGCTGTTTGACTATGCCCCAGTCCAGTCAGCCCCTGAGTCTGAGCACTCCCTGGTGGCCTGATTGTTAATACAAATGTTTACCTGAGTAACAGGTCGAGGAGGGAAGTCTGTGGGAAGCTTGCTCACCAGCGCCTTCCTCTTGGCTGGTGAGCTCGGTCTTTTCCCGGACATGAGGTGAGTTGGTGATCCCACTGGCCACAGTAGAAACAGCAGCCCTCCCGAAGGTGGCGCTGCCTCTCCTCCAAAGAAAGCCTGGTCCTACCCAACTGCATGGGTTCGTTTGAGTCAGGCGGAGGTGCTGTCCTCTGACGGTCCGAAGCCGCGGGCAGGAAAACTCCTCGGAGCGGCTCTCCGAGGAAAGCCCTGGAAACTGGGATGTCCGTCACGGGTGCGCCGGCGTTCTCTCTCCCGAAGTCGGTTGTCGATACGAATGGATACAGCGATGAGAGATTACAGGTCTCGTGGCACCTCCAGAGGAGCCAGCTGGTCCTTTATCAGATCTGAAAGTCCAGTCAGGCAAGCGTCACGAAGAGCCGGAACATTCCACCCGCTGTCTGCTGCTGCCGTGCGAAACTCGATGGCATAATCAACCACCTGATGGTTGTGCTGGCGCATCTGAAGAAGCCTTATGCTGGCCGGTGACGAGTGGTCAAAAATGCGACTCATAGTGTCTGTGAAGTTGGTTAATGAATAGCAAAGCATAGAGTCTCTGGACCATTCTGCAGTAGCCCAGGCTGCTGCTCTTCCCGTTAAATGGGACACAATAAACACAACTTTACCATGGTCTAATGAGAAAGCTCCTGGGGTGTGCTGGAAATGCAGATCGCGCTGAACCAGGAAAGCTCTGCAGTTCATGGAATCCCCGGAGAACCTCTCCGGAAGAGCCAGCCGTAGTGAGGAAGGAAAAGCCTGACTTGGGTAGATTGTGTCAGCTGGAGTATTGACACGTACATTCTCAGCTGTGGATGATGTCACCGGAGGAGCAGTCTGTAGGTGAGTAACCCAATGATTCATTTGTGCAGTTAGTTGTTGCATCTGTGTTGAGATGTTTCCTTGAAAATCTCCCTGACGTCCTTCCAGCTCTTTCCTTTCCTGGGCAGCTATGACCAGCTGTTCCTCAAGGTGATAAATCCTCACGCCTTGTGCTGACAGGGCGGCGTCAGGGCTCGAGCTTAAGGACGTCCCGTCGTCCCGGGGCCGAACAAAATAGTGTCGGGGAGGATACAAAATAATTTTGGGACGAATTTGGGACGAGAGTTAAAATAAAAATATCCTGCTAACTCTACAAACGGCGATGAAAATGAAACAGACTGCACGTTTTGTGTCGCACACAGTTATTAAACCTCCTTGTCAACATAAACACACACGCACAAAACATTTAGCAACCCGCGAAATACACACACATACACCGAATTCCTGGTCCGCAAATTCGCGCTCTCTATGGTCTAGCCAGATTAATATAATATGGCTCTGGGTCTAGCTATGTACTGAGTGTGTGTATTTTGCGGGTTGAGTGATGAACAGTGGCATCCCGTGGAGGAATTCTGAAATGTTTACCGTTACATCACAAAAACGCACAGCAGAACCAGACCCTGGAGCGCAGGCCTCTTTATTTACTTACTCCTCTTCATCCCCTATGAGTAATAAGGCTGAGATGAGACCTCTCCATCATATTTAGTCCTTAGCAATATGCTGCCTCTCCCCAGGTAGGGATGGGTACCAAGCCCCGGTATTAAACGGGCCCCGTTTAATACCCGTTTAAACCCTAGTTTCCACATTCACATCTGACTGAAGATTGGCCCCATGTATTTGTGACGTTGCAAACTCTGCGGTACAAGGCACAAGTGATGTGAAGCTCATAAAGCGAGGCAAATATAAATAATCAGCTGATGGAATATAGATGTGGAAATAGGTGCATTCGATCAGGTGACTATGTTTTTCGCCACACTTTATAAGCCTGACTATAACCACCCCTTCTCTGAAGTGCAGGCAGTGTCACAAACAAATGATGGTCCTGATAGACTACAAACATATTCGGTGTGCAGATCTTTGTTTTCACAATAAAAGTAGTTTCTTAGTGAATGTCCTGTACTGGTCTTAAAATCTCATAACATCAGCTTTTAATAGAGAACCGCAGTGACGCGTCCTAAAACCCGGAAGTAAGTTAGCATTTTTAGCACTTCCGGTTCCTTCGTCAAAAAAGCAATGTATTTTCTCCATAGGGTTTTGGAAAATAGCTCGAAATAAGGTCTGTGGTTGACACAAATTTAAGAGATAAATCACGTTTTGTTCTACGACAGTAGATACATCAGCAGTGACCCCACTGGTGATTTTTGAAGAGTTTACATGTCTGAAAAACGATGGTTGTTACAGAGTGGCTGAATAGGACTACAGAAATGGTCGAGTCAGTTGTACGTCATTACGCCTACACACGTAAACACTCCCGCTAAGTTTGTTTTCCCCTGTGTTCTGCTTGAAAGCAAGTACCTGCCTATCTTTAGTAGCCTATCTGTCGTCTCTTTAGTATCTGTATATCTATATCTTACCATTAGAATCTCTATTTTTGAAATGGTCATTTTTAACACCGTAGTTTTATAAATTATAGAACAATTAATCACCAGTGTTTTCCAATTTTACTCGGCAGTTCGTTTCGTTGGCTAACGTTAGCTAAAGCTAGCGCTACTAGTTAGCTACGCAATGGTTTGTTGCTTTGCTCCGGGTTGCAGCCACAGGTCTTCGCATGAAACGTGCTCGTTCTAGCGTTTCCCAGCCAATGTTTTCCAAAGGAGAGTCTGGATTCGTGCCATGAGGTAAGCTGACGTTACATTTTTGTCCATGTCACGGTGAAATGTAAATGATGGGTAGTGTATCGCCGTTTTAGAGATGGCACTGCTGAAAAGACCGCAACACAAGTAAAGATAATGAATGCATCCTATTAAAACCTGTGTGGCTTATATGATAAGTCTAATTAGTACAAGCAGCATAACGTTTCACCATGTAACTAAAGATTGTAGTCAGGGAAATCAGTTTGACATATTGAACTAATAACAAATCACCTCTGCCTGGCAGAGAACTCTCTGCTCCATAGCTTCTCTTGGACGTAACATCACATGTATATTTTACAATTATATTCAATTTAATATTCCATCCCTAACATACTTTTGTATATATAATAACTTATATTTAGTTATTCTTGTTATGCTGCCGCAACACAAACATTTCCCCAATTGGGATCAATACAGTAATATCTTCATTAATTAAGAAATATAACTATTATAATTTGTGTAGCAGCTGACACCTATTTTCAATATGGATTAATCTACCTTTATTTCAATTTTGATCTATAAAAATGTCATATTCTGTGCTTAAGTAAGAGACATGTAATCATTTACGAAACATCACCATGTTTTTACTTAACAAAATAATGTTTAATTCACGTTGGCGTAAGTACAAAACCATCTCTATGTTTTTAGATCAGGAAATGCATCCAGGGTCAAACAAACGATTTTCGATCGTCATCCTCGCATTCATTTAATGTATCATATGTTCGCGAGTTGAAAGGAATGCACTACATTTAATCCACGTGAGTTTACAACAACAAAAATAATCGCTTTGTTTTTATATCACATCCGACCGGGGGAAACTGCAGCGGCTCTCTACCGATCATCCTAATCCCACGGACAAACAATAATATGTACAGTGTTCATAGTTTACTGTATTATTAGTGTCTAATATTACTGCTATAATAATCACACATTGAGTTGTTGAAATCAGACCGTAGTTTTTTTTAAACGCTCTGAATGAAACGGCAGCTCTCAGGTGATCAGCTGTGTGTTTACACAATAACATATGCATAGTAATTTAATACCTTCCAACACACATTGTAAGAACAGTTCTGTTTCATATGAGTGTTGAGAGCCGTATCCACAAATCTACTAATTTTGCCCTCAGTGCACCAGATTGATGCATTTAACTTCAATTTAAATAAAAACATCTTCTGTTGTAACAACAATAACATTATAAATAGTAACATAGCATGGTATTGCACATTTACTGTAGCTTTGAGTGTTACTGGCCTGAGATTTTTTTATTACATGAATGAAGGTGACTGAGGCTTTTTAATATAGACTTTTCAGTGTCCCACATTTTGCACAGAACTGTCCCACATTAGGAAAACAGATTGTCTGAGACAACTTGGCACTAAGAGTACTAATATGTCTACCATTTCTTGTATGAGTTTAATATCTGCATGTTCTCTTTTGGTTTGATTAGGACACATCCTGGGGATTTCAGAATGTTACTCGATTTTGATTTATTGTATCGGCTTCATGTCGCAATATATTCCCGAAGTTTGAAATGCAAAATGTTTCCACATTAGGGCAATTCACCCTACATTTAATCATGTTGTTTATTTTTAACTAAAAAAATGTGGTTTAATCCATCATGAAATTAATATAGGCTATTTACTTAGTACATATCTGACATTAACAATTAACACACTGTTCATACTGCTCACAGGCTGATATCTAGTGTATTCATACCCCTCACTGTTTATTCATCATTCAATTAATTCTATATTTTATTCTGTAGATTGTGAACATTACTTTTCACTTTACTGCTTGTTGCACCTGGTTAGAAGCTAAACTGCATTTCGTTGTCTCAGTACCTGTAATCTGTGCAATAACAATACAGTTGAATCTAATCTTGAGCAGGAACTAATGTAGGCTATTTACTTAGTACATATCTGACATTAACGATTAAACACGTTTGTGCATTCTTTATGAATGCAAACCGAGTCATTTAGTTTCTTTTTAACGAAATAAATGTGATTTAATCCACATCATTTACTGTGTTAATTGTTTACTGTACAGTAGTATTGTTTAACTTGAAGGTGCCTGATGTGAACATTTCCAGAATGTATTGTCTTCACTTTTTAAATGCCTCTGTGATGTGCTGCACGTTCACCAGCCCAACCCCCCCATGTGGCTTATGTATGTTGGGCACCCTTTGTTTAAAACTAATTGGCCATCGGAATGTGTGTCACATTCCACAGCTCTCCTCCCCCCTCCTGTGATCCCCCGCACACAGAGAGGGAGATCGCTCTTCTGAAGAGAGCGGAAATAATGATATTGCAAGTTAGAAACGTAAAATGCATTTTGACAGACACTTGGGGGAAATATGCTGCATTTTGAATGTCCGATAGTCCATCATTAACACCTTAGTCCGTCTCGTCTCATCAACGAAAACTAAATATACATGACATACTTTGTTTTAGTAGATTTCTCATGAGAGCAAAAGGAGAATATCCGTGTGTAAGAGTGAAAATATATGTAACGTATTCATCATGATTAATTATATTTATTTCGTTTGGATGTAGGATTTTTGACTTTGTTTAGAACAGTGATCTTCTACTATATGAACATTTTGGACCCAAAATCACAAAAAAAACGTAAAAACAGATTTTGAAAATGATTTTATTTTTCATAACACAAACATACACAACGAAACCATTTAAAAGCTGGAAATATATACATGGGATTTGACTATGATCATGTGAAAGTTTAATTGAGGTAGCATGGGATTTCATTCTGATAAGGCAAAAGTGTTATTATAAATATAATACAAATATATATATACACATTATGTACAACAATCTGTTTTTTCTGTCTTTATCTGTGCCACGCTTCAAAGCGGTTTCTGTCAACTACGACACAGAGGACAACATCACAGATTCCTCCTCCTCCATGTCAAAAAACAAGCTTAAAGCTTGACTCACGTTCAGAGTTCTCTTCATCATAGTTGAGTCTTCACACAACTCTAAATCTATCTAACTATATCTAAAGTCTCAATGTTTGTCTGTCACTTTACTTCAATCGCAGTCTCCCGCAGCCTCTCTTCGTCTCCCGCCGCCTGTCTTCGTATGTCTTCGTCTCTCTCCATTTCCCGCCGTCTCTCTTCGTCTATCTTCGTCTCCCGCCGCCTGTCTTCGTATATCTTCGTCTCTCTCCATTTCCCGCCGTCTCTCTTCGGTTCCCGCCGTCCCTCTTCGTCTCTTTTCGTCTCGTTTCGTATCACTCCGTTTACCTGATTACCTCACCCCCTCCCTGGTAAATACATCCTGTTGAGCAGAATCTACAGTTTCCAGTATTTTCCGTTTCGTAAAATGATAAAATACGGCAAAGATATTAAAACATGTGCTTCCATTATTCATACTTCTGAAATATATCTGTATTAACTTTATATCATCGTATGTCCGTGTTTATTGGGTATTTTTGCATGAAACAAAGACTGGCATATAGTTGTTTCAAGCCAGTACTTTCGACAGAAATACACATATACATCCTGTTGAGCAGGATCTACAGTTTCCAGTATTTTCCGTTTCGTAAAATGATAAAATACGGCAAAGATATTAAAACATGTGCTTCCATTATTCATACTTCTGAAATATATCTGTATTAACTTTATATCATCGTATGTCCGTGTTTATTGGTTATTTTTGCATGAAACAAAGACTGGCATATAGTTGTTTCAAGCCAGTACTTTCGACAGAAATACACATATACATCCTGTTGAGCAGGATCTACAGTTTCCAGTATTTTACGTTTCGTAAAATGATCAAATACGGCGAAGATATTCAAATATGTGCTTCCATATTTCATACTTTTCAAATGTATTAACTTTATATCATCGTATCTCCGTGTTTACTGGGTCTTTTTGCATGAAACATAGACTGGTATATAGTCTCAAGCCAGTACTTTCGACAGAAACACACGGCAATGTTGTCCGGACTGTTGTTTTTATGCGGCACCGGCTTGAACAGGTCATGTGATCTGATCACGCTGGCGTGACGGTCGACTCCAAAGGGTTAATATTAAATACATATAAGTATTTTTACAACTTGTATTTAGAAATACTCTGTTGTAATTATTGATGCATACATGTGTTCATCCATTTAATGTGGCATCTGCTATAATGGGGTTAATGTATGATATTACTTAATAATACAATACATTATAATATATGATATGATAATTACATTTGAGTTTTATTCATTTCTTATTTCATAGTTTCTCATTATTATTATTTTTATCGCTCATTTTATTTTTGATTTTATTAATCTGTGTGAATCTGTGCTGTCCTGTTTTTCACTCTCACCCTGTTGCTGTTTGAACGACTGAATTTCCCCACAGGATTAATAAAGGTCCATCTTATCTTATCTTAATGTATAAGTTGATTTACTTCAATCTACTGTACAATATTACAAGAAATATACTGCATAATGCAAACTATATACTTTATTTGATCTAAAATATTGATGTTTCTACAACGCCCATTGTGTATTTTGTGAATAAAGCGCCATCTCATGGTTAAATCGTGTAATTGAACAAATGGGGAAATTGGGCAACGCCCTCTAGCAATTTGGCAACACCCACAGCCACTGGCATCCGCTGGGCTTTTGACTGGGACACACCCATTTGAGTCTGATCTGGAGTGCTACATCTGTAGATGTTTTGTTTTAGCCTATGTACTGTATGTCTTAATGCTCTTATTTGTGACGATGTGACTTCCATGAAACTAATATTGTATATCTTCCCAACAGACGAGCTGACAGGAAGCCTAACACACTAACAACCACAACATTGCAAAGGCGAGTAAATGTAAATTAAAAACGATTCACAATTTCTTAATTTCTTCTTCTTTCTTGCAGTGAGGTGAAGCTGACCTTGCACTTGGTGCCAGTAAGGATACTCCTCACGCAGGCTGAATGTTACTCCCTCCTTACTGACACAGAAGCCCTTGATTTGCAATGCTTCACTAATTGTCATTTCCCTGGCTCCGTAGGGACACTTTACCTCCAGACCGTCTGGAGATGCCCCCAACACTCCTGATTGGGAGAGCCACAAACCTGACTCATGGACCTGCATCTGGGTTGCAGTGGTGAATGCCCTGACGCCCTCACATTCATTCATAGTCCCCCACTGTACAACACCATCAAGGGCCTGTTGTTGCCCTAGCACCCTGGCACTAAGGGAAGCAGTCACACGCTTTGACCTCAGGACAGCTCCAAAGTTGCTGGCAGTCAACCTTCCTTTCCTGAACAAATGCCAGTTTGGGTTGGTTCGCTGACCAGTGGAGCCACCTGAATTGCCCTCTGTTGCTCCTCAGACAATGCCATGCTTGCCACAATTGCCTCACGTCCCTGATGCCCAACAGATTTGAGAATTTCAGGAACAGTAAGTGTTTCCAAGCTGTAGTGTTCCTCATGGCTCGGGGGAGAGAATCCAAGACATTCCTGAGAACCTGCCCCCGAGTCTGTCCCTCAGCCAGTCACGATCTTCGGAGGTGGGCTCTCTTGTCAGCGGGTTGAGTGAGTTATTGGTTGGAGGAAATAGCTCCTCCACTGAATGCGTACGTTTAGCTGCCTTTGGCTTCTCACTGACAGGGGGTGTCAGTGCAGCTGAAACTGTGGATGGCAAAGATGGCTAATGCAGCCGCATGACTGCATTTCCATTCTCCACGTGGGCATTCACATTCTGTGGAGAGAACTCCCTCTTCTCCTGTAGATACCTGTGGTGGTGGGATTGTTTTATTATTTAAAATATATTTACATTTGTAATGCCTTCCCAATTATCCCTTTAATTGTTTATAGCCTACTGTATGTTTATTTCATGAATATTTCTGTGTTTTCTGGTGTGTAAAATTTGTATTCTTGGGGCCTCTTCTCTTTAACGTCTACATGCTACCACTGGCTCAGATAATGAAGAACAACAAAATAAGTTACCATAGCTATGCAGATGACACACACATTTACGTAACAATTTCACCAGGAGACTATGCTCCAATTCAAACACTGAGTAAGTGCATTGAACAAATCAATGACTGGATGTGTCAGAACTTTCTCCAATTAAACAAAGATAAAACTGAGGTAATGGTCTTTGGAGACAAGGCAGAATGTATAAAAGTTAGCGCTGAGCTTCAGTCTGCAATGTTCAAAACAACAGATAGAGCCAGAAATCTAGGTGTAATCATGGACTCTGACCTGAGTTTCAACAGTCACATTAAAACAGTTACTAAATCAGCCTCCTATCACCTAAAGAACATATCTAGGATTAAAAGACTAATGTCACAGCAGGATTTGGAGACACTTGTCCCGTTATCTTCAGTAGACTGGACTACTGCAATGGTGTCTTCACAGGTCTCACTAACACATCTATCAGGAAGCTGCAGCTGATTCAGAACGCCGCTGCTCGAGTCCTCACTAACACTAAGAAAGTGGATCACATCACTCCTGCTCTGAAGTCTTTACACTGGCTTCCTGTGTGTCAAAGAATAGATTTCAAAATACTGCTGCTGGTTTATAAAGCACTGAATGGTTTAGGCCCAAAATACATTACTGACCTCCTGCTAAACTATGAACCATCCCGATCTCTCAGGTCTTCAGGGACTGGTCAGCTTTCTGTCCCCAGAGTCAGAACTAAACATGGAGAAGCAGCATTCAGTTATTATGCTCCAAACATCTGGAACAAACTCCCAGAAACCTGCAGGTCCGCTGCAACTCTGACCACTTTTAAATCCAGGCTGAAGACTTTTCTTTTTGCCGCTGCTTTTAATTGAACTATTCACATCTTAAACTGCACTGTCACTTTTATCCATGTATTTTTTCTTTTAATGTTTATTTTATTAGCTTTTCTTTTTAATGACTGGTTTTAAATCCCATTTCTTAATGTCTTTCATTTTTTGTAAAGCACTTTGAATTGCCATGTGTTGAAAAGTGCTATATAAATAAACTTGCTTTGCCTAATAAAGATTTCATGTGACACATAAAATGGATTTGTTGATGGGAATTAATGTGAATAAATGAACTCTAGGTTAACGGTACTCTTGCTATAACTACTCACCGACACTCTATAAACCTTGTCCCTCATGCTAGCCCTGACAACACCGGAAAGCACACCTTCATCTAGTCTGCACTGTTTTACGTGTGCTGACTTGTAGTGGTTCTCTCCTCTATCTACACTCTTCTTGTCATCTTTGTAAAACGATATCAGACTGGTAATTGACACAGCCATGACTTCTAGTTAAATTCAGTGTGGCTAAAATGAAAAGCTTTGTTAAAATATGCAAGCACGCGGAAGTCAAAGTCAGCTTTATTGTAAACAAATTCTACATGTGTTATACATCCAGAAATATCGTTTCCCACAGTGTGACATGTAGCCTATACATATAACAAAAAGAGCCTAGATAAACGGGGTAGGCCTATACAGTTTAAAATGTTAATATATTTAAAGTGTTCAAAGTGCAGTTTCAGTGCAAGTCAGTTGAAACGATCTTAAGTTGGCGTGACGTTGAAGTCGTGCGACCCTGCTGCTGTACTGGCTTGTAGTTCGTTTATAGCATAACGTTAGCATTTAGCTTTTGGCGACTAGATTTAGGATTCAAAAATTATAAAAGTAGGAGAGACATGTGGAGATTATCCGGCTGAACAAAACGTGATCCTTCTCTTAAATGTGTGTCAACCACAGACCTTATTTCAAGCTATTTTCCAAAATCCTATGGACAAATTGCATTGCGTTTTTGACGAAGGAACCGGAAGAAGTTTACATCCGGGGTTTAGGACGCGTCACTGCGGCTCTCTATGTTCCTCTTGGATGTTCTTCTTGACCCTCAGATACATTAAATTAGAAAGCTGACAAAGTCCTATTGCTTGTTAACATCTAAATGTGACTTTTTGCATGGAAAAAAACCTCAACTTAACTGATGTGTAGGTGATCTAGTATTTAGTATTGTTTAATGGAATGTATATCAGTGTATTCAAGTCAATACTTCATTCATTTAAACCAATATTTTTCTTGATTCTTTGTACAGTATGAAAAAAGAGTATTTGTACCTGTGCTGAAGTTCACTGCTGTGAGGAGTCCAGTTATGTCTCTCACTCTCTGGTCCAGCCTGTCTGCATCACCTGGACACTTTAAACAAACAGATATAAATATATATATATATATATGTGTAAAGTACCATGTGTCCAAACAATATAACTGATTCTCTTCTGTTGAACATGTTGGATTGTGTATTGTCCGAGTCAGGTTCCTTTTTATTTTACTGTAACTTTAGAAATTGTGTTACCAATGCTTACTGTTTATTTGATACCCATTTGGTAATGCAATTAATAAAAACAACAAGGTTTGGGTTCGTTCTTCAGATGACTGTGACGTTAACTTGTAAGCTCAATAATGAACTCCAGCTCAACCAACCATATTGTAATATCTAAGTAATCATCTTGAAATATGACATTAATAATTGTAATATACACACATCTTATTGTGAGGTTGATTTCACATACACTACTTCGACGTTAGCTAAATAGAAAATAGCATGGATAATTAACAAAGGCTTTAAAAACACAGCAGGAGCCCAAGACAATTATAAAACTTGTCATTATTTCAGTACAGTTCAATTGGTTTTATTTTCATAAACGGTTATCAATCGTTAGTGCCAAAGCAGTAGGCTATAATATATGAATTACTGCTGTATAGACTACAACCACTACTTGTTTAGCTAGCATAAACTCAACAAAGCTAGCGTTAGCTGGCTGACTGATGTTATTTCGCCGCTAAACTGCACGATATAAAACGGTGGTCTTCAAAGCGGATTTAATCCTCAATCACAATAATAATATTCAAAGTAATACTGGGCAAAACTTACCGTTGATTGACGCGCCATGTCAGCGGACTGGTAGCGACACGAACAGTTAGCCCCGCTGTCATCCGGTTCGACCTGACTGTGACGGTGACTGACCCAAGCCTCGTTGTTCTGATAGCTCCGCCCCTTCGCTCCAACCCCCCTCCCTCCCCCCACATCTACAGGTGAAAATTACTTTTTAGACACATTTATCGCAAGAAGTGTAGCAAAAATCAAGACCGCTGATTCGTCGATTTATACTGCCACAGAGCAGATTCATCAAGTTGTAATGACTGATTTGAGAGGTTGTAATAAATAAAGTTGCAGTTGTAATGGAAAAAATATTTTAAAAATATGTATTTTTCTGCAAGTGAACATTTAATCTCTACATTAATTTTTTTTCTACAAGCTACAAAAGTTTTTTTTTCTTCTGTGACTTCAAATTTGGTTCACAGTTACGTGGATATTTTTTACAAGTGTACATTTGATTCACAGTTACGTGGATATGTTATACAAGTGTACATTTGGTTCACAGTTACGTGGATATTTTATACAAGTGTAAATGTAAGCACACAAGCTCAGATTTTTTTTCTACAAGTGCTCACATCAGGTTTTAAACGCTCTCGCATTTTGCACCATATCTACCTTCATAACTATCAGCCTGTCACTCATTATTTTCAGGGAGGGGGCGGGGCTTGGAGGAACGGAGAGGAGACGGTGATCGCGGAAACTTTTTTCCTCCTGCCTTCACAAACTTTACACACGTATTTATCGTCTGAAAATTGCTAGAGGACATTCATACTTTGCAATCCAAGACATAATTAAATCCACCAAAAACCTGACATGATTGTAACGCGATTATTTTTGAAAAACATAAATCCCTGTCTGTGTCTCTGAGCCGCAGCGACATGGAGTGATTCGGAGCGGGTCCTTCTGCTTTTGGTTCTGGACTGGTGTTCTTGTGTTGGTGGATAAAGCAGACTGCTCGGTGTTCGGTGTTGTTGTGCCGCTGTCACATATGTTCCCTGATCTCTGCGTCACCGACCGATTTGATATTAAAGTGACAGAAAAAACGTTAAAGTAAAGCCGCGGCCGGAAAATCAGGAAGCAACGTTACTACTCTATAACCGATTATCTTCCGTCACTGCATCGAGACCGAATCGTCCATGTCCGCATCGCCATGCATCGTAGAAACGATTATTTTCAACACCCCTAGCACCCAGGACCGGGCAGTGCCCCCGGTAGAAGGAACCGGGTGAAACGGACCAAAACAGAAAGGAAAAAAAAAGAACAAGACAAAAGGGGTGAAAATATAAAAAGGTATCCGAAAATAGTGCATCATAATGTGGGTAGAGTCCCCTGACAACTCCCCTCACATTCCTCCAGAGTCAGAAAAAGTCTGAGTTAACTTTTTGGAGAACAAGAGGAAAGGGGTGAAAATGGAGAAATTGTATCCCAAAATAGTGTCTCATAATTCCCTGACAACTCCCCTTGCATTCCTCCAGAGACCAGTTCAAAAACTTAAAGTTTGGTAAGAACCATGATTGGGGGTCTCCAGGCAACAAATGTATCCGAGCCAGAGTGCACATGTATCGGATTAATTCATCTAGGAAATCACACAGTTGTTTTTTTCTAAGTGCTCTCAAAAGCTGGGTTTCCGATTTCGTGCGGATGGTAGCTTGAAAAACATGAATGAATTTTTTTGACGGAGGAGGGGAGGTCTCGATTCCCCTCTCCGTTGTAAAATGCAACGGGGGAGTGGAAAAGTGTCCGGGGCTTCCGCCCGAAGCGCCGAAGACTTGAGCTTTTCTGAGCCCCTCCTCCGTTGGCACACTTTAAAACTTCATTTTTGATTATTTTAAGATATAATTGGCCGTTTTCTTTACTTTTTTCGGCTTTCCACGGGTGGGGGCGCATGACAGGCCGCCTATGAGCTCCAACATTCGGCCTGGAACCTCCGGGAAATTGTGGTCTAAGCTCCATAAACTGACAAATTCACCCATAAATGTCACTTTAATAGCCCAAAAATATATAATATAAATACATTTAAATAGTATAAGGTAAAATTGTGCTCCTAATTATCCGGAATTTGATTTGTATAGCCCCATGGTAGTGAATAAAAATCATTTTCATGGAAAAATGTGTTAAAACGCCTGATTAATATGTTTGTAATGCTGGCAGCAGGTTCACTGCTGTAAGCAGGGTCTCACACTCACAGACACACAGGCAGAGATCCAGGTGAGGCACATGGCTTTCTTACCCAGGAATAAGTGTTTGAAAGCTGGGTAAAAGTGCTGTGAATACAGGGAGAGAGGAGCCAGAGAGAAGCTGCCTGTGAGAGCCACAAAGCGCACCCAGAGGACAGGCTGCTTCACAGCACTATGTAACCCAGGAAAGAAGCTTGAAATCTGTCCATTTAATCCACATTTGACTCACAGGCACAGATCCAGGGTGATGCACATGGGTCAGAAAAAGTCTAAGTTAACTTTTGGAAGAACCAGAGAAAAGGGTGAAAATGGATGTATTGTATCCCAAAATAGTGTCTCTTAAGGCCGATATCATCCCTTGATAACTCCCGTTACATTCCTGCAGAGTAAGAGAAAGTCCAAGTTAACTTTTGGAAGAACCAAAGAAAAATATGGGGTGACGTATATGGAGACTTGAGCACCAGCAAGACCCCCACCTCCATAACCTTGTGCATCAGGCGAACCTGTGTACTGTGACGACCCCTCCCCCCTTCTGCCTGGCCGTGCTCCCTGCCTTGTTGTCCTCTGGCAGGTACTGGGAGTGTCGTGCTGTTTGTGCCCGCCCATCTAGAGGCAGAGCCACCAGAAGGTATAAAGGTTGCCCAGCTGCAAGGATCAATCTC